>CANXYC010166518.1:0-15812 GCA_948193065.1 Aleurites moluccanus | reverse complement strand
AGACTGGATGTACATGGCTCAAACTGGGTGGAAGAGCCAATCTATAGGCCACACTGCCAATCCGCTAAAGTATCTCAAACGGGTCTATAAATCGTGGTGACAGCTTGCCCCTCTTCCCAAATCTCATAACTCCCCTCATCGATGAGATCTTTAGGAAGACATGATCACCAACAGAAAACTGTACTTCCTTCCTCTTCGGATCAACATAACTCTTCTGCCTACTGAAGGCAGTCCTCATCCGCTCTCTGATCATAAAGACCTTCTCCATAGTCTCTCTAATCAGTTCTAGTCCCTCTAGCTGCTTCTCTCCTGGCTCCACCTAACACACTAGTGATCTGTACTTTCTACCATATAGTGCTTCAAATGGAGCCATACCAATCGAAGAGTGATAATTGTTATTGTAGGAGAATTTTATTAGTGGCAGATAATAATCCCAACTACCTTTGAAATCCAGTACACATAACCTGAGCATATCCTCTAAGGTCTGGATCGTCCTCTCGGACTACCCATCAGTCTATGGATGGAAGGCAGTACTAAACCGTAGCTGGGTACCCATAGCCTTTTGAAATTTCTGCCAAAACCGAGATGTGAACTGTGTACCCCTATTAGATATAATCACCAAAGGAACTCCATGAAGACGCACAATTTTATCAACATATAACTGTGCGTACTGAGCTGCTGAATAGTTGATCTTAACCTCCAAAAAGTGTGCAGACTTTGTCAATCATCCACAATAACCTAAATAGAGTCATACCCCCTCAAAGTCTGTGGTAGACCAACTATGAAATCCATGGTAACCTGTTCCCATTTCCACTCTGGCAACTCTATCTCCTGAAGTAGCCCTGATGGCTTATGATGCTCAAACTTATCCTGCTGACAGGCTAAGCACTTCGACACAAAATAAGCCACGTCTTTCTTCATCCCAGGCCACCAATAAACATCTCTGAGATCATGGTACATCTTGGTAATCCCTAGATGTACACTATAAGCAGAATAGTATGCCTCTCGCATGATCCAATCCCATAGCTCATCACAATTCGGTACACAGATACGTCTCCCACATCTCAATATCCCATCATTAATAGTGAATTTTGTCATCCGTCCACTCTGAACCTCTCCCTTCATCTTCAAAAGATAAAGATCTCTGTCCTGGGCCACTTTTATATCATCTAGCAACAGTGACCTTGCCCAAAACTAGGCTATCAAAGCCTGGTTCCAATCATGGGAACCTAAATCTAACTCTACCCCATAATCTGCCAACAGCCTCAGATCTCGAATCAATGGCCTCCTGCCAACTACAATATGAGCAAGGCTACCCATAGACTTCCTGCTCAAAGCATCCGCCACTACATTGGCCTTCCCTGGGTGATAGAGAATCTCATAGTCATAATCTTTCAGAAGTTCAACCCATCTACGCTACCTCAGATTCAGATCCTTCTGCTGAAATATATACTGCAGACTCTTATGATCAGTATATATCTCGCATTTAGACCCATATAGATAATGCCTCCAAATCTTCAAAGCAAAGATCACAACTGCCATCTCTAAATCATGAGTAGGATAATTTGCTTCATGCTTCTTTAACTGAAGAGAAGCATAAGTAATTACCCTACCTATCTGCATCAGAACACACCCTAGGCCAATCCGCGAAGCATCACAATATATAGTAAATTTCTCCTCCTTCACTGGTAATGCCAAAACCGGAGCACTGGTAAGGCAATACTTCAGAGTCTGAAAACTCCAATCACACTCATCCGTCCAGACATAACGCTCCTGTTTCCTCATCAATCTAGTCAAAGGAGCTACAATACGGGAGAAATCTTTCACAAACCTCCGATAATATCCTTCCATACCCAGAAAGCTACGCACCTCTGAAACACTGGTAGGCTGGGGCCAGTTAGCAACCACCTCAATCTTCTAAGGATCCACCATAATACCCTCCTTACATATGACATGCCCCAAAAAGCACACCTCAGTCAACCAGAACTGACACTTGGAAAGTTTAGCATACAACTGGTGCTCCCGAAGTGTCTGTAACACAATCCTCAAATGCACCATGTGCTCCTCCTCACTCCTAGAATAAATAAGGATGTCATCGATGAAGACGATGACAAACTTATCCAAATAATACCTAAACACCCTATTCATCAGATCCATAAAAGCTGCTGGAGCATTTGTCAACTCGAATGGCAATACCAGAAACTCATAATGGCCATAACGAGCTCTGAAAGTAGTCTTGGGTATATCTCCACTCCTAATCTTCAGCTGATGATACCCAGACCTCAAATCAATATTAGAAAAATGGCTGGCACCCTACAACTGATCAAATAAGTCATCAATCCGTGGCAAGGGATACTTATTCTTCACTGTGACTTTGTTCAGCTGCTTATAAGCAATACACATCCTCAAAGAGCCATCTTTCTTCCTCACAAACAGAACCGGTGCACCCCATGGAGAACTACTAGGTCTGATAAACCCTCTATCCAATAGCTCTTGTAACTAAATTTTCAATTCCTTCAGTTCTGCTGGAGCCATTCTGTAAGGTGGAATGGATATTGGGTTTGTGCCTGCATGTACGTCAATCTCAAACTCAATCTTCCTATCAGGGGGAAATCCTGGCAACTCCTCAGGAAACACATCAGGGAACTCCTGAACCACCGGTAACTGATCCAATCATACAGAAGACCTTTGTACATCAACCACATGAGCTAAATAGGCTAAACAACCTTTCCCTATCAACCTCCGAGCCTGGATAGCAGATATAAGGTTAACCCAGAACTCTCGAATATCACCCTGAAACCCAAACTCCTGTTGCCCCTCAGGCTGGAATCTAATCCTCTTTCGATAGCAATCTATCACTGCTCGATGTCTAGTCAACCAATCCATACCCAGTATCACATCCAATTCAAGCACAGGCAACTCAATCAAACCAACACGCATAAAACGATCATCAATTTCAATAATACAATCAGGATAAAAATAGTCAACATCCACAGAATCTCCCATAGGAGTAGCAACAGACAATGGAATATCTAATATCCTTCTCTCCTTATTCAATTTGGGTGCAAAATGTGGTGATACAAAAGAATGAGTTGCACCCGAATCGAATAAGGCATCTGCAGACTCATTCTGAACCAGAATAGTACCTGTGATGACATTATCTGATCTCTGAGCATTATGAGTGTTGACTATGAATACTCTTCCCTGACCTCTGCCAGCTAGAGTTTGACTGCCACTGGGAGTCTGACCTCCCCTACCTCTGCCTCTGGCTACTGTCTCTCTGCCCAAATTCTGGCTAGTCTGAACTGTTGGTTGAGATACTGTAACTGATGGCTGCTGATCAGCCCTCAATGGATAAGTGCTCATATAATAGCCCTGCTGGCCACACATCAAGCATGCACCTGTCCTCCTCTAGCACTCCCCTCCGTGTCTCCTACCATAATAACCACAAGCTAGTATACCATATGGCTGAATAACTGGCCGGGAAGAACTCTGAGAGTATGCAGGCGCTGACTGTACTACTGGTTGACCCTTACTCTGCATTCTCCTCCTCTGTCTGCTACCAGTAGATCTCTGCTCAAATATAGGTACTGGTCAGCCTGCCTAAGATGGGAGCTACTCTCCCCCCTCTTACTCTGTGATCCCGGGCCACTCTTCCTCTTCTGTTCTCTCTTGGCTCTCTTTGTCTTATACTTCTCTTCCATCTGAGTAGCTTTATCTATCATTGTGGTTAGAGAAGTAAGCTCTGTAGCAAGAAGGGCATTATGTAATGCAGAATGAAATCTCCTCCTGAACTTACTAATCAAATCTGCCTCTGTGGGTATTAGGTGAGAAGCATATCTACTCAGCCGAATTAACTCCTCGGCATACTCCTCAACTGAGCGGTCCCCCCTGCTCTAACTGCTCAAATCTCACTAGGTTACAGGTCCTAACACCCTCAATGATGAACTCATGTATCAGACCCTGACGGAACTCTACCCAGGTGGATGGGTGCTCTCCATATAACCTGGTATCTATATGTCTCGAGAACTATGTCCAGGCCTTCCCTTTAAGTAACAACCCTACCAACTCAACTGATCTGAGCTCAGAACAAGGTAGTCTCCTAACTACCTTCTCAACCTCCTTCAGAAAGTCTATCGGATTCGTACCTCAGTCCCCTCTGAACTCTGGTAAGTTTAGCTTTAGAAAGCTAAACATAGAGACTCCGCTCTCAGCAATCTCTCTCCTGCCACCCTATGCAGTTGGCTCCCTCTGAGCCCCCACTGGCTGCATAGGAGCCAGTGCCATTACCTCTGGTACCACAGGTGGCTGAACTACTGTAGGAGCAAGTGCTGGCTGTGCCTGCTGTCTCTCTCTCCTCATCTCTACCATCTCCCTCCTAAGCTCCATCAACCCTCTCATCAACTCCACTCTCTAAGGGTCATCTCCTCTATCTGAATCCTCTGAAGTCCGTCGGGATCGAGACGGGCCTTCAGATACACTAATCTCCCTCACTAGGGACTCATTGGAGGCAACCTCAGCCCCCTTGGTATCTTTGTCCCTACTATCAGACATATCTGTAATCCATCGAGAAAATATAGGAACGATATCAGAATACAGTAAAACGCAGAATATAGACATATAATAGATGATAATAGCAATAGATGACAAAGGAAATCCTATGCTCCATGGTATACTTAATTTTATCCCATTCTGTAAACCTAAAGCTTTGATACCGCCTCTGTCATGATCCGGTTTCCCGAGCCACGACGGTCCTAGGTCTCGGGGGATGCCAATGGCGATCAACACCTATAGAACCCAATATCACTCACATCATCTATCACTTCAGTATAGTATTCATATTCATTAATGATCAATCATTCTATTAACCTGTCAGACATTCTTTGAATGTCTATAGCATACATATATCATGTCATAATATCATCAATATAATAATAATACCATCATCAAATACATGTTCATTTCCTAGCTAACCCATACATACCCATGGACCAGCTAGATAATGAATACCAAAAATAAATGTTATACAAAATAGAGTATATATATATATATATTTGAAAGTCTGTAGCAGAATCCTCAGAGAAATAGAAGTCTGGATTCTGCAACTCTAATCCTCTCCTGAAATGGGTAAACAAATAAAGAATGAGTATATATGATACTCAGTGAATTCACATGCATCGCAATAAATAATAGGTATCATATAAACAAAGGTATCAATCAATAAAATATCAGTGTACCGAATAAGTATCAGGGTACAATAAAGCTAAATAAAATCATATAGGCTCGGTTACATATGGAATGACAGATAATGGGATGGACTGTATGAAAAGAAATCATACAATCTCCAAACAATCAATATCATTGGACCATGTAGGTCACTAGTACATCCATATCAGGGCAGTAAGCATAAGGTTGATCAGGCCCTATGGCCAGGACCATAACCCCTCCCAACTAGGGTACAAATATATAATGTGCATAAGGTCGACAGTATTTCCCCACTACCCTGTCGAATCGGTAGTTCTGTCAAAATCATATCAAGGTCAATAACGAGGTATACCTTAAGCAATAATGGCATTCGGATACAGTCAATCAACCAATCATTTTGGTTTCAATCATTAAAATATCCATTATTAATAATAGCCTTGCCATGTACAATATATAATTATCAATTAAGGGTTTGGTATTAAGGATAATTCATAAGACAAAGTGAGGTTCGATTATTGAAATAGTAAATATCAATTAAACAAAGTTATATAACATCATATGGATTGATTTGGCAAGAAAATATAAGCACAAACTCAAGGAAAATCCGAAGGTATCACAAAGGAAAAGGTTCGGCCATTTAGGGGTTTTTCACAAAGGTGTCCAATAATCAATTCAAGTAATTAGACATGTCAAATAATGCATGTAGAACTCACCTAAACATTCCAATAGCCAAAGCACTAGTCAATTGAATCAATTCCACAAAATCCCCAAATTTTGGTTACTTTGAGAACTCCAATTCCACAATCTACAATTCTACATCAAATTAATCATCAATTAGTTGTTCACTTACATCCAATTGACCAATTCTACATCAATTAATAAAACTTATTACTAATTTATCAAATCATATCTTACAATTCCAAATAAACCCTCAATTTTAGGGATTTCCATAAATTAGTATCAATCTAGGTAAATTAACACTAAACCCATTTATTTCAACCTAAATAACATCTAATTAATTAATTAAAACCAACAAATAAATTCTTACCTCAAATGGGTTAAAATGGGTTGAAATCTATACTTCAATGCCTCTTGAAATCTCCAGCTCCTTTCCACTATGGAAAAGAGATGAACACAGATAATATTTATGATTTCTACGAAATTTCTTCAGAAAGTTGATGAAGAAATTGAGAAATTTGAAGAAGAAAATGGAGAAACAGTGTTTTGTTCTTCCTTGGAGAAAAGAAGAACGATTGAGAAATAGAGAAGAAAGAAATATATGTTAACGTGAAATAAACAATCAGTTACTGCCTTTTTAAATAGGCTATTGCCTCAGTAATTTTCGCCTCACCATTTCCGCTTCGCCATTCTAGCTCACAATTGCCGGCTCGCCATTCCCATCTCGCCAATGCCTTTTTGCATTTTCGGCTCGCAAATGCCAGTTCGCATATACCGGCTCGCATTGCCATTCCGCCACTTCGCAATTGCCATCTGGCATTGCCAGCTCGCATTGCTACCTCGCAATGTCGGCTCGCCTTTTCTACTTCGCAATGCCAGCTCGCACTTCCCTCTTCGCATTGCCAGCTCACACTTCCCTCTTCGCATTTCCAGCTCGCACTTCCCTCTTCGCAATGCCGGCTCGCCATCTTCGCAAGGCCAGCTCACCAATGCCACTTCGCATGGCTAGTTCACCAATGCCACTTCGCAAATTTCCAGATTCCGCTGAGCTGGAAATCTTCCTTAGATAAACATATTAAACCCGTTCATACATAAGCTACGGATATTCTAACTCTTCGATTCTTTTGGCACTTAAAAAAAATATACAGTTTAGGAGTTTAACATATCAATCAATATTATGCAAAAGAATATTTTTCCATGCTCATTCTTTGACTCACTCATTCACTAACATCATCAAAATAATTAAATAAAAATTTAGACTTATTGCAGGATTTATGAACTAGACCAATTCCATTTAAATTATACACACACATATAGATATCTATATAAAAATGGCAGGTGTTATAACTTGATCCTTGATCCATCATTGTCTTCACCTCAGTGAGGTTGGACTGTCGTTGTGTATCAAGGGCATGGTCTAGAGCAACACAGAAGTTATCCTTTTGCTTCTTAAGTAAGGTAGATAAAAGTGTTTCTATGGCTTCCATGCCGGGTGTTGTGCCCTCCATTGGTACCTTCGAAAAGAAAATACCCCAAATTAGGTCATGGTATTCCAAACAAAACCTAAACAAATATGGGAAAAAGGGACCTGATTTAGGTGAGATTTGAAAGTTTGTGGGTTTTAGTTTGACCACTGACTTCTTTGGTTCTTAGTCCACAAATGCATGAATGCATGGTTGTGCATGTATGCATGGTTATGCATGTAAAAATTGGTTCATGATGACAGTTTAACATTATCATGGCTCATGGGCCCTAAGGTCCAAGGTTTAATGTTCATTACATGAAGGCTAGGTGGTTTGGTTTAAAGGGTACCCGTCATATTAGAGTAGTGAATATACCTAACCACATGTAAAATAATGAGTTTCATGTGGGTCCAACAGTACGACTACTCATTACACTTCAAAAAGGATTTGAAGATTCATCGCGGGATGGATGCTTTTGCTATCTCCCAATATACTTAAAGAGAGTTGTCGGATCAATGCTACTCACTATCAAAAGGTTGAATTTCGTAACTGGTGATGTAGTGATGCATGAAAATCAAGGTTAAACTAAAAGCCAAGTAAAAAAGTTATTTTTGAAAATATTTTCAACCAATTGGGAGTCGTTTTGAAAAAAAATAAGGCCTCGCCCGAGTGGAGTCACCAGCTGTGAGGCCTCGCCCGAGCACCTCCTCCTGTCCTGCAGATCTAGGGGGATCACGGATGCTCTCATTTTTAGGGATGATTTCTCACGGATTAGGAGGCGACCTTAGCGCCCTTTTTTGAAAATGATTTTGACGTTTTGAAGTCACCATCTTAAGTTATTTTTTATTAGGAAAATTTAAGGTAAAAACCCAATTTGACTCCAATTTTATCCCAAAGAAAAATAAGTGCACTAGTCTTTGAAACCAAATAGCATTCAGGGACTAGGTTTTTGATTGAACCTGGTTTCTAATTTTAACCTTGATTTAAAGCGTTTTCATGAGCAGTATAATAGGATGTTATATATAGTTGCATGAGCAAGTTAGATGAAAATAATGCGGTAATGCAGTTAAAAGTGCGGTAATTAAATTATTATAATTCAGAAAATCTCAAAATATGGGATATCGACTCTAGCCCTTATGGGTTCTAGGTCGATCACACATTCCTCGAATAATACATTCAATAAAGCAGTTAATTAATAGAAAAGAGATCACTTTGATCTTTTTGGATTTGAAGCCCCTTACGTAGCTTGCCTGCGTATCCCATTAAATGGGAATCAAAACCCACACAGTTGTCCCTTCTTGCGAAGGAGAGTTGATTTTATGCCCAACTTATCATGTTTTAGACTCTTTATTTTCATGCTCTACCAAAATAAATGAGATTTGCCTATTTTAATGCTCTATCAAAATAAAGGAGATTTAGGAGACGATACCTGCTGCTTTGCTTTTTGGGAAGGCGACGGTCGGATTGTCCTTTCGGATCGGAGCTCTACTTTGGATTGGTCGAAGCCTAGGAAGACGGTCTGATTGTCTTTTATCTGATAATTCAAAACAAGCAAATTAACAGAGTGATTTTGTTGGAAATAATTTTGAGGCTCCACACGCCCCAGATTTGGTCCTTCTTTAGCTCAAAGAGAACTAAAGAAAATGGGCTCCACATGGCCCGAGTTGATATTCTTTTAACTCAAAAAGAGTTAAAGAAATAAGAAGAAATCAGTGTATGAGAGAGAATAGAAGAAATCCGAGAAAGAAAAGTCAATTTCAAGAGATTTCGGGGTGTCCAATTATGAAGGAGGGGTCTCATATTTATAGGCAAGGGGGGTGCCACCGAAGGGGGGTGGCAGCGTTGCCTAAGAAGGAGGGCGGTACCACCCCTCAAGGAGGGTGGCAGCCCATTTGGCGCCCGGTGGTACCACTATAGGGGGGTGGCGGCACCGCCCTCCCCTAAGGTGGCAGCCCGGGTTCGACTAGTTTCTGAGTCCGTCCGAGTGCGGGTTTGGTTCCGATGAGTATCGGTAGGCTTATCATGAGTTTGAGGAGTGCAAAAAATGAGTGTTCACAGCTACCCCCATCACGGTTGTCCATTCTGGATGACAGACGTGATGCAGGTGAACCGAGCTATTCTTGTCTGCTTGGAACAAAAAAAATGCATTCTGGTCGCATCTTGCGAGGTCTAGAGGTATATGAGTGCAATCTGCCATGCTTCGGAAAACTTTCAATTTTTCTGATATTTTTATGTTTCTGTCATTTTTCTGAATTACAAAAGCATCCCAGGTCTGATTTAGGCAAATGATAGGTCGATGGATAGAGAAAAATCATATGAATGCAGCGAAACTGTCGACACTTGATTCTGACTTGAACTGCTTCAAAAATGGAAGTTACCTTGTTTTTACCCATGGTAGGGGACATGATGGTCCTTTTTAAGATTCTCAAAATCTATAAATAGGGGTGAGGCTTTCTCATTCCCTTCACTCTCACTTTCATTCTTCTCTCTCTCTCTCTTGCTTTTCTCTCTAGAAATTTTACTCTCTCTAGATTTTCTCTCTCTATGGCTTCACATTCTGGAAATGCTACTAGTAAGGGGGCGTTATGGCTATGAGGCACCGCGGGACAATCCATACCCGAAAAATCTACATCAGGAACCAGAACAATATGTCTCTTGAGAAGACAGAATAGAGGTATTTTCCCAAAATTTAAATTTAAATTAAATTTTTTTTGACGAGTGAATTCCTTTGCTTGAAAGAACACTGTGCTCAAGAATAGGGATGCTAGATCAAACTTGACTTATCTGGCTGATGCTCTATCAGTCGAATCTCCATTAAAGTCCTTGTTGGAGCCTACTGGTTTTGTTTCTTTCTTGTGGGTCAAAATGAACCCCGAGAGCAATATAGCCTTGATCAAGGCACTGGCTGAGCGGTGGTGGGATACAACCAACACTTTCCACTTTCCATGTTGGGAGCTGACTGTTACCCCGCTTGATCTATCAATGCTGACCGGACTGCACTTCGGGACCCGTCACCTAGATCTCTGCGCTGACTTAACGGTTTCCTTTACTCCTAAATATATGATTCAACTCATGGGTCAAGATCCACCCTGGGATTGCATATCGATACCTCGTACATGGCTTCAGGCTCGGCTGAGAGATATGGAGCCATTCACTGATATGCTATTCGATACTAAAATTATAGCTAGGCTGATGATGTTGATTCTGGCAAGATGTACATTTGGACACACCCGTCGGGATACTGTTAATCTGAACATTTTATCGAGTTTAATAGACGTGACTCAACTTGGTGGATATGACTGGGCTGGCGCTATTCTAAGCACCATATACCGAGAGATGTGCAACTTGTCTCGGGGAGCTTTCAACTCCTATGGTGGGACTCACTTCATTTGGGAGGTATGCTTTCTACATCCTTTATTAAACCGAAAAGGCACCCTCTGCACCCTTTGTAAATTCTGAACTAAGAGGTACTCTCTGTACTTCTTTTGAACTTCTGCCAAGTCTTTTTGACTTTCTTTGTCTTTAATACTTGAAACAAGTCTAGGCTTATGAGTATTTTCCAATGCTGGCTCCCACTCTTAACAACTCCAAGCTGGTATCCAGTGGAACAGGGAATATTGGACTGGCCTTGGTATGCTCGAGTTCAGGACTATCCGAGCAACTTTTAGCAGCTCCGATGCCTTTCCTAGTTTATGCTCACCATAACCCTTTTGCAGGTTGTGATGAAACCTTACATGGATAGGATGCAGCTGATGCTAGTAGAACTTGATCCAGGTGCCACACTGGCTTGCTCTCGACTGTTACTTCGCTCTCCACACAATAAACTGTACTACCTGGGAGAGAGAGTCCGGGTTCAGACTATTGGTAGGTGGGTAGTTTCGGCACACCCCCCAGTTGACATGAGGTGGAATATGGACATCCATGCCCCTGATGAGGCTTACACTGGTTTTCCCATAGACCTATATATGACTCATCAAGATACACTCAGTTGATGGGACCTATTGGTGATCCATGTCGACAATTGGGACGTCCATCTAGCTCTGTTGGACCTTTTGTTGTTCGTCTAAGTCAAGCTCAAAGCATGGGTGCATCAAGAGACCCTTCTTCAACTGACCCCAACGTTACCCCTGAGACACAGAATGATCCTGATCAGGTGACATTGGGCCCTAACTTTTGGATATCTAAAAATATCCTGATCAGGTCACCTTGGGCCCTAACTTCTGGATATCTGAAAATATCTTATACACCAGCGCTTATGACGAGATGCAATCATACCGTCTTCTGAATGTGGTTCATCCTCTTGCACTAGAGCTACCTGATAACATTGAGGTATGTTCATGCTTCTCTTTTTTTTTTATTTTGCTTTTGGAAAAGATCCTTAAGCTTGCAATACCTCCTGGCCTTGTTTTCGAAAATGATCCATAACCTTTTAGCTTGTCTTTCTGCAGGTTAACATGGAATGGATTTGTCACACTTATCGTGTGGGACACAAAATGGAGCTAGCTTTGTCGGGTATGCTGACTCGACTTGATGTTCAAGCTAACCCACCTCGTCAATCGAAAGACCGCTGTCAATGCCGTCGAAGAGACTAGTGGCCTTCATGAGCATTCTTTTTCTTGCACTGTTCTGTTTATGCTTATTTATGAACAATGATGCACGAAAGATGTTTCATGTATGTCTTATGTATACATGTATTTATGATATTTTAGCTGATTACCCATATAATGAATGTAAACTAAAAAATGTTGTGTAATCCTATTTTAAACCTAAATGCACTAAAATGCCTAAAAATGCCAAGGGATTTTGGAAATGTCCTAAAATGTCCTAGAAACCCCAAAAAATTCAAAATTTCTCAAAAGATTTTGCAGGAAAAGGGCGCTACCACTGGGAAGAAGGGGGCGATGCCGCCCTTGTGCTATCATGGTGCTGCCGTGGAACTTTTTTGGATCTTAGCGGTACTGCAACGACAAAGGGGCTACGCCGCCATAGGTGGTGGCACTGCCCTGGCCTGCGTGCCCAAGCCAATTTGGGCTCATTTTTTCTATAAATAGGGGGTCCTATTCCTTCTAAAATCCCATTCTGCCTCTCATTTTCACTCAAAACTTCTCATGGAACCCTACTACAGTCATAATATATTTTTGTGGACCAAAAACCTAGACAAATTCGAAAAGATTAATTTGGGCAAGTATGGGATCAATTCTATTCTGGCTTTGAGGGGTGTGAAAGTGGATTGGGTTTTTCTAAAGGCTTGTCTGAGGTTTTGGGATCCTGCTGATCATATGTTCCGATTTGGGGCGATCATGGAGGAGATGTGCCCCACTTTCTAGGAATTCAGCGCTATCCTTAGAAGTATTTAGCGCTATCCTTGGAAGTAATCCAAATGCTGCTCTAGCTGTCCTTAAATACTGGGTCAAATACTTTCGCTCTTTTAAGAGGCTCTTTGGATTGGAATAAGAGCTTGCTAGCTCTATGGTCATGGGAGACCAAATCAATCTGACTGCAGTCACGGCTAAGTTTTAATACCTAGAAGATACAGGGGATACGATGAGACAGAAGCACATGATGATAGCCTTAGTTCTATGCCTTACTGTTGGATGCCTATTCTTCAGCTCACCTGGCTGGGGAGATGTTTGAGTGGTGGAACTGGTTGCTCAGATGGAGCGAGGTTGCACTATTGCCAGTCTGATTTTAGCAGAGACCTTGCAGAGCTTGGATGGAAGCTACAGAGTTGAGGGGCTTTAGTCTGTTAGCCCAGACATTTTGCAGGTAGAAATATCTTGTACTTCCTCCTCACATTCTTTACTTCTTTTTAACCCTTTTATTTTTCTTCCAGGTTTGGCTCAAGGATCACCTACAGGTGGTGGCTCCTCCAGATAGGATGCCCTATTCAGCTGCACAATACTGTATGAGGAGGGCTCTAATCCACTTTGGTTCAGAAAAGGAGTGGACCATTTGGGTTTTAGAGTTGGATATTGTAGATCTGCTTTGGTACTGCTCTTGGTAAGGGATTGACTCATTTATCACGATGAGCTATATGTACAAGATTGTTTACCTGCTAGGTATTTCCATGACCTCATTTTATCAGGGCACCAGAGTCTTGAGGCAGATGGGTTAGTCTTAGGGCACCCCAGTAGATGGAGCTGTCTACTCTTCATCTTTGATTACCGGTCCTATTTCCCAGGCCATAATGAATGGCTAGAGGCGGACGATGCGCTTTATATGCCCTGCTGGCTTATCAGGCAGACTGGAGGATTATAATTCCTAGTTCATCAGGGAAGTTTGGCCTATTGAGAAGATCAGGCGAGTAGCCTTGATTACAGAGTTGGAAGTAGACACAGAGACTGGGTATACTGAGACAGATGCGATGATGAGACCGAAAGACACTGAGGCGAGTCAGGGCGAGTTGGAAGAAAAGGTTGAGCCAGATTCACCTATGATTGAAAACAGTGGTTCTGATGACTCAAAGGATATGCATCCTAGGAGGAGACGGGCTTAGATTCTGCACTCCATCTTTTTGGATCATATTTTGGACTTTTGTTTTTGTTTGTTTTTGAAAATATGAACTCTTTTGAATGAAGTATAATGGAATTTTGCTATTTTGACTCTAACAGAATGAGACAAGACAGAATTTTAATGAAACTGGACATAGAAAAAAGTAGATTATGACTTATGAAACCCAATTTAAAATGAGGCTCTTTTCTTTGCTTTTTCTCTCTTTCTTTTTTTTTTTTTATTTTTTTATTTTTATTTTTATTTTATTTTTTTTATTTATGGCCCTAATTTTTGCCCTAGCTTCCCTTCCGAGTTTTCAACTAGTCAAGCTGCTCTAATTTTTTCCTAAGCCACCTTGTTCAGGTTTTCAACTTAGCGAGCTGCTCTAATTTTTGCCTAAACCACCTTATTCAGGTTTTCAACTGTAACACCTCAGCTAGAAGCTAACCCAAACCATTAGAGGGGCAATAAAGGGAGAAATTTTTTCTTTCTTTTTGTATTGTTAATGATATATGTTTATGCATGAAATAAATAGTTTTGCATGTTATTTGAATTAGTTTCAGGCATAGAAGTGGTTTAGAGGCTGTTAGGACTTAATCGAAAAATTTTGAGTTTTTGGTGAACTGGGGGCAAGATGGTCATTTTTCGCCCACCAGAATTTTATGGATTTAATATCACATTTAAAGAGAGGAAATAATTTAAAGAATTGAAAATGGCCTTATTTTATTTATTTGAGTAGTAGTTTAAGAAATAATCCCGGTCGAAAAATTATTATCGGCTCGTAGCGCGATTTCGGTGTTTCGGTTGCACTAAGGGTAATTTGATCATTTCCTTTATAATTTGGAGTTATCAACTGTGTGCAACCTTATGGTATTAGTTTAGGCTTGATTAAATCTGACCGTTGGATTAAATGACTTTAAATTGGATGGTTAGATGAGTAGGTTGCAAAGTTGCTAACCTAAGCTCAATGTATGGGATTATTACCTTTGGTTTGTAATTCGGTGTATCAAAAGTATGTGAAACCTATCTAAGTTGACTTTGGATTAGCCAATAAGATTAAAGTAAGAAGAATGGATGGTTGGATGACTAGGATTCACCAAAATTACCATGAAACCTACACCATTGGATCACACCCTTTGTAAATGGATAAATATAGCTATTTGTCTTCTTCTTCCTCGAAAATTTCAGCCCAAAAATCACCATAGTTGCAGCATATGGTTCGGCCAAACCATGTCCAACCATTCTTTGATGTTTTCTTTCCATTTTTGATGGAAATGAATACAATCCACCATCCTGAACACTAATCTAACCTTTAAATTCAAAGAAAAATCCATTAAAGCCATCAAATAGCTTAAGGAAGTTTTGAAGAACTATTGGTAAGTTGTGAGTTTTTTTATTTCTTTTGATGTAGAAATGTTTGTATGAATGTTCTTATTGATTTTAATGGATTAGAAGTTATTTCCTATGGTTAGAATGCAAGATGGAGTTTGAAACCCTAATAGGTTGACTATTCAATTAAAGTATTGTTTTGATTTGTTTAATGCTTTAAATGTTGTGTATTTTATGTGTATAACATGTTTTGATGAATGAATGATGGAAATAAATGGATTTGGGAGCAATTGTGGTTGGGCCGAATTCAATAAGGTTAGGATTTGGTGTGCCTTTTTGATGTTTTAGGTGATTAATGTTTGGAATGAGTGGTATTTGATGTATATTTGATGAATTGATGATTGAAAGTTGAAATAGAAATTATTCGGATGAAAGGTTGTATTGGTCGAATGGGATGATTTAGATTGATGGATTGTGTTTTGGTGTTTATTAGGTCTACATGTTTAAATGTCATACATTGGATGTATTTGAATGATATTGGATGGAATGTACTGAAAAATGGAGAAAAAGGATAATTTTTGTTTAAGTTAATGGATATGAATTTGGTTAGTTTAAGGTGTTAAGTTAATGTGATTAATAAGGTTA
>CANXYC010166401.1:0-14473 GCA_948193065.1 Aleurites moluccanus | reverse complement strand
GAATGGTGAAGGGGTGGGAAAAATCCAACAAAAATCATATGGTGTAATCCTATGCTTTGAGTTTATGATAGAAATTGTGAAACCTAGCTTACTAACCATCCATTTCTTCATCTTTTCATCCAATGATTGGATTTAGATTAGCCTATGATGATACCATAGGCTTGCATACACTATATAAGTCCATAATTCAAAGGAAAAGACTAAACTACCCCTAGTTTAAATGGAATCCTTATCCGAGCAGCTTTGCCCGAAATTATTTTCTACTGGCTTTAACTTTTCAACAATAATTCATCTAATCATAAAACCACTATTTCCATGTCATAATATTCTTTTTTATCATCAAATATGATGTTAATTCCATTAAAAGCTCAAGGGGAGTGAAATGACCATTTTACCCCCAGTTCATCAAAAAGTCAAATTTACCTGATTTCTTCCTAACAGCTTTTAAACCCCCTCTATTCATTCAAACACATTATATAACATGCATATCAGTCAAATTCATGCATAAACACATAAAAATTCACAAGTTTCAATTCAAGCAAAAATTTTCCCCTAGGTTACCCTTTGTGGTTCAAGTTATAGGTCTAATTGAGGTGTTATAGAAGAATTGGCAAATTATAATTTCATCCCTAAAAGTTCCTTTAATTATACTTTGTCCCCATAACTTTCTGTAATTAATTCTGCCAATTCTGTTGAGATTTAGATTCTGAAGTGAAGAGTGAAATAGCTTATTTTTATCTGTTGTATATCATCATATAGCTTTCAAAGTCATTCTGGCTTGTGGACAGTGGGTATTTACGATTTTGCCACTCTATTGATTTTTCATCATTTTTATTACTTTTCCATACTTCACATAATTAACTATTATTATCCTTAATCTCTCATTAGCTATGAAACTGAGAAAAATTAACTTTAATTGCATACTATATCAATTTCTTAAATTTCTTAAGTACTACTGGCATTTTTAATCCGATAATTAATGTAACTGTTCAATTACTGTAGCATACATATACGGTATTACATTCTACCCCCTTCAAATAAATTCATCATCAAATTAAAAATAAATATGTACCTTCATATCCTATTCGCTTTCCCACGTACACTCTTCCATTGATTGGTTTCTTCATAAAATTTTAACCATAGGAATATCCTTATTCCATAATTGTCTGACTTGAGATCTATAATCTCCATTGGTACCTCTTCATATGTCAAGTCTTCATCCACTCCAATATCTTGCAATTCTAGTATATATGAAGGATCAGGCACATACTTTCGGAGTATAGATATATGAAATACCGGGTGCACATGACTAAGATTGTGTGGAAGAGCCAATCTGTAAGCAACATTACCGATCTTCTCCAGGATTTCAAATGGTCCAATATATCTTGGTGATAGTTTACCTTTCTTCCCAAATTTCATCACACCTTTCATAGGAGAAATTTTAAGGAAAACATTATCACCAACTGTAAAGTGCACATCTTTCCTCTTTGGATCGGCATAACTTTTTTGTCTATTGAAGGTTGTCTTCATTCGTTCTTTAATAATCGACACCTTTTCCTCTCTTTAATTAACTCTAGGCCTTCCAAATGCTTCTCCCCTGGTTCTACCCAATATACTCGAGACCGACATTTTCTACCATATAATGTTTCATAAGGAGCCATTTCGATTAATGAGTGGTAGCTATTATTGTAGGAGAACTCAATCAATGGAAGATAGTGATCCTAATTGCCTTCAAAGTCCAAAACACATATCGAAGCATATCCTCCAAAGTCTATATGGTTTGCTCTGACTGTCCATCTGTTTGAGGATGAAATGATGTACTGAATTGAAGCTGTGTACCCAATGCTTCTTGGAATTTCTGCAAAAATCTAGATGTGAATTGTGTCCCTCTATCATATATAATCACCAATGGCACTCTATGAAGTCGAACAATCTTATCAACATACAATTGTGCATATTATATTGTAGAATAACTTGTCTTCACTTCAAGGAAATGAGTAGACTTCATCAATCGATCCATTATAACCCATATAGAATCATAATCCTAAGAAGTCCTTAGTAAACCAACTACAAAATCCATTGTGAATTGTTCCCATTTCCACTATGGTAATTCTATCTCCTGCAGCAAACTAGAGGGCTTCTGATGCTTAAACTTAACCTGCTGACAGGCTAGGCAAGTAGACACAAATTTAGCCACATCCTCTTCATATTAGGCAACCAATAGAACTCCTTCAGAACATGATATATCTTTGTGATTCCAGGATGTACATTATAATAAGAATAATGGCCCTTTTTCATAATCTATTCCCGTAGTCCATCAATGTCGGGTACACATAGCTATTTACCACATTTCAATAACCCATCCTTAATTGAAATCTCTGAAGCTTTGCCATTTTGAACATCTTCTTTTAACTTCAGAAGATATGGATCCCTATCTTGCGCTGCCTTAATATCATCAATCAATAGTGGCCTAGCCAGAAATTGGGCTATCATAGCCTGGTTTCGATCCTGGGACCCCAATTATAATTCAATTCCCATATCAACTAACTCTTTCATTTGACGGATGAAAGGCCTTTAGGTAACTGCAATGTGAGCTAGGCTTCCCATTGATTTCCAGCTTAATGCATATGCTACCATATTTGCTTTACCCGGATGGTGCAAGATCTCACAATCATAATCTCTTAACAATTCAACCCATATTTGCTTCCATAGATACAAAATCTTTTGTTGAAGAATAAACTATAAGCTCTTAAGATCTGCATAGATTTCACATTTAGCACTATATAATTAATGTCTCCAAATCTTCATTACAAATATCACAGCAACTATCTCTAAATCATGTGTTGGATAATTCATCTTATGCTCCTTTAATTGCCGAGAAGAATAAGCAATAACCCTCATATTCTGTATAAGCACACAACCCAATCCGACACTAGAGGCATCACAATACACTAAGAATTTACCTGTCTCTGTTGGCAAAGATAACACTTGAGCAGCCATGAGACAAGACTTCAAAGTTTTAAAACTGCTCTCACAATCATTTGTCCATTGAAATTTCTCCTGTTTCCTAGTCAACCTGATCAATGGAGCAATTATCTTTGAGAAATACTTCACAAATCGCCTGTAATATCCATCCATACCAAGGAAACTGTGAATCTCATTAATATTGGTAGGCCGGGGCCAATTATCAACTGCTTCAACCTTTTAATGATCAACGTTTATATTATCCTTGCAGACAACGTGACCCAAAAAACACACTTTAGTTAACTATAATTGGCATTTAGACAATTTAGCATACAATTAATGTTCCCAAAGAGTCTACAATACAGTTCTCAGATGCTTTGCATGCTCCTCCTCACTCTTTGAGTAGATCAATATGTCATTAATAAACACAATTACAAACTTATCCAAGTAAGATTTGAATACACAGTTCATCAAATCCATAAATGTAGCAGGAGCATTAGTTAACCCGAATGGCAACACAGAGAACTCATAATATCCATACCGAGTTTTGAAAGATGTCTTGGGTACATATTCCTTCTTAATTCTCAACTGATGATACCCATATCTCAAATCAATCTTAGAGAAATGACTGGCACACTACAACTGATCAAACAGATCATCAATCCGTGGCAGAGGATATTTGCTCTTAGCAGTCACCTTATTTAGCTGCCGATAGTCAATACACATCCTCAGTGAGTCATCTTTCTTTTTAACAAAAAGCACTGGAGCACCATATGGAGAACTGCTTGGTATGATAAATCCCTTATCCAATAATTCCTGCAGTTGCACCTTTAACTCCTTCAATTCAGTAGGTGCCATTCTGCTGGGAGGAATGGATATTGGGCCTATTCCAGGATACACTTCAATATCAAACTTAATCTCCCTCTCTGGGGGTAGACCTGGCAAATCCTCAGGGAAGACATCAGGAAATTCGCGGATAATAGATATCTGATCAATTCCTATTGGAGCTTTCAGTACATCTACCATATGAGACAAGTAGGCTGAACAACCCTTCCTTAACATCCTTTCAGCTTGGATAGCTGAAATAAAACTAATACTAGTTTCACCTCTATCACCCTGGTATTCAAATTTTGCTTGCCCTTCTATCTAAAACTTAATCTTCTTCTCATAAGAGTCAATCACTGCACGATGTGTTGTTAGTCAATCAATACCCAGTATCACATCAAGTTCAAGTATAGGCAATTCTATCAAGTTAGCATGTAAAACATTATCCTCTATTTCTACCACACAACCCGGGTAATAATATTTTACTTCTATACTCTCCCTCATAGGTGTGGTTATCTTTAGTTGTATGGTCATTAATTACCTCTTCTTTTTCAATTTAGGTGCAAACATGGGTGCAACTAAAGAATGTGTGGCACCCGAATCAAATAATACTTGTGCTAACTCATTCTGAATCAAAACTATACTTGTTATTGAATTGTCTGTTCTCTGTGCCTCCTCAGTGTTCACAGCAAAAAATCACCCCTGTCCTCTTCTTACAGGATCCTGGCAGCTACTCTATATTTGCCCTTTGCCTCTGCCTCTACCTGGAGCCTCTTTGTTAATATTCTGACTCATCTGTACAGTCGGTTATGAAATTATTGCAAAAGGCTGCTGCTCACTCCACATTGGGCAATTTTTAATAAAATGCCCATGTTGTCCACATTTAATGTAGGCACCTAACTATTGCTTGCATTCCCCTCCATGCCTCTTACCATAGAAACTGCAAACTAGCACACTAGGCATCTGAGTCATAGGTCCAGATGAGTCCTGTGAATAAGCAGAAACTGGTTGTACTGGAGGACCTCTACTCTGATTCCTCCTCCTATGACCGTCAAATTGTAGCCTATGTTCCATTCTGGATCTAGTGATGTATTTCAAGTTTAATGAGTGAGCTTCGTTTTGATAAAATTTGAGAACCTAACTATACTCCTAAGTCATCCAACCATTAGATGCAAAATCAGTGCTTAAAAGTCCCAATCTTGAATCCAATTCTGCCCAAAATAATGCACTTTTGTAAATGAGTTTATTAATTTGGCTTAATAGGTCTTTATGGTAGTTTAGGGTGTTATAAGGTTGCTAATTAATTTTGATGAGGTTTGGATATGGTTTGATATGAAAAATGGAAGATAGAAGCAATTGGGTCTAGGAGTTTAAAATAGGCAGATTTAGGCTTCAGATTTGTGACGAACTTTGAGCGATCAAAACAGTAGCAAAATAAAAAGTATTCTTCATAAAACTTGAAGCTAAGAAGATGAATAAAAAGTTCAAATAAGGAAAGATCACAAAATTCTCAATCCTTGATAGTGAAAACCTAAATTGAAAATCCTATTTAAATAAAAATGGACTTGAAATTGAAGGACTAGAATTGGAAAAAGAAATTGAAAGGTAAATTGCGAGTAATTTAAAGACAATAAATTAAAGGCTTTGAAAGGAAAGATAAAAGCTTAAAAATAAAGATAAACTTGCTGGAATTAAAAGGTTCAAACTGAATTTGCAAGGAAATTAAAACAGAATGCATAAATGAAAGGAAAAGCAAGATAAAGAACAAGAAATGAAAATAATTAAAGAGCAACTTTTTTCATTCATTAAGTCTGAGTTTTTCTCCCTTCATCTATGCTTATATAAAGGCTATTACAATCATAGGAACAAAAGAAAAAAGTCTATAACAGCCACAAAAGAGATATCACCCAATTTGGCAAAGACAAAACATGTTTTTCCATGCTTCGCCAAATGGGATAAAAGGAGTACAACATGTGTTTTGCACACTTTGATTCAAAACAATTCAGAAATTCAACTCTTCTTCCACTTGCATAATTAAACTAAGCCTATAAGATGAATAAAAGGGATCCAAAATAGTATGGGCTTGGGCTTAATATTGAGAGTTTGGGCTTAGGGCTTTTAGTTGGGCCAAGACAAGTGGAGTGGAACTTGGGCTTGGGCTTCCATTACTTGGACTTGGGCCTGAGAATACATCATTCCCCCCTTGTTGAAAAGGATTTGCCCTCAAATCTCTATAGTAAGTATCTCCCAAAGGTGGTGAAAAGCCCCTAACATTGAATGTTGTTGAAATTCCTCCATAATCATTTGGCCATTCCATCTTGTAATCATCATCATTAACCCTTGGTATCAAGTTACTCCTTTTCTTGGTTCTTTTAACCTTGCTCTTGGCTTCTTCAACCTTTAGCATAGGTAACAACTTATGGTTTTTTATTTCGAAAGGGAGGGAATCATTCCCTTGCCTTTTGGCATATTCTACTACTAACTTCTCAATATTATGACACAACTCCAAGGTTATCTGTTCAATAAGAAATGGTTGGGGTGGCTGAATGGGTGGTATTTTAAGTTGGGGTAATTGAGGAGGTGTTTGAGATTGAATAGGGGGCTGTTTTAGTAAGGATTGAGGTGGACAATGGGGTGGTGTTTGGGACTCATAAGTGGGATGTTTTGGGGATGTTTGGGGTGGATTTGAGGGCTGTTGTTGAGGAGTTTGCATTTGAATTTTACCTTTATTAGGCTCTATGGTGGCAGCCTCTAAAGGAGAATTTGGTGAAGAAATTGGTGCAACCATATTAGGAATTGAAGGCTCTTGATTTGAAACATTTATAGGTCCCATTTCATGTGCACAAGTTGCCTTGGTTTGGTGGGAGAATTCTGCCCATTACTCATAGAGCTAATGATAAATTGAAGAAGTTAAATCATTTGCATTACACAAGATGGTTTGAACATTGTAGCCATCATAATCTCCACAAGCATAACCATCAAGAGGGGAATATTGGACTGATTTACTTGGTGGATAGTATGCATAGCCATAAGAATCCCAAGTGTTTGAAGTTGCGTAAGCATTGCCATAGTATGCACTTGAAGTAGGAATAGTATTTTGTTCATATGAACAACTACCATAGTCTTGTGAATGAGGATCATATGCATAAGACATGGTGAACAACTTTCAAAATAAGAAATCAATATAAAATACAATGGTATCACCCCAAAGAGGCTTAATACCAACACAACATCAACACACAAACTTTGGATAGGCACTTCTACACAAACAACAGATTGGACAAAGGAAAAGAGCTCACTCCAACAACCTAAGCTCTGATACCAAATGAAGTATATCAGCTCCTAATTGATGAATTCCAACCTCAAATATTGATGATACCATATGATGTATTTCAAGTTTAATGAGTGATCTTCCTTGTGATAAAATTTGAGAACCTAACTATACTCCTAAGTTATCCAACCATTAGATGCAAAATCAGTGCTCAAAAGTCCCAATCTTGAATCTAATTATGCCCAAAATAATGCACTTTTGCAAACGACCTCTCTAAGGTGTTTAAAGTGGAATCTATGTTTATTTATGATGTTTTAAGATTGGGGATTAATTTTGGTAGCATTTGGAGTTGATTTGGTTAGGATAAATAAAGACAGAAGTTTAGTGCTCAAAACTGATTTTCATGAGAAACATTCTACCCAAAAAAGAGCACTTCTGTAAATGAGTTTATTAATTTGGATTAATAGGTCTTTATGGTATTTTAGGGTGTTATAAGGTTGCTAATTAATTTTGATGAGGTTTGGATATGGTTTGGTATGAAAAATGGAAGATAGAAACAATTAGGTCTAGGAGTTTAAAATAGGCAGATTCAGGCTTCAGATTTGTGACGAACTTTGAACCATCAAAACAGTAGCAAAATAAAAAGTATTCTTCATAAAAATTTAAGCTAAGAAGCTGAATAAAAAGTTCAAATAAGGAAAGATCACGAAATTCTCAATCTTTGATAGTGAAGAACCTGAAATGAAAATCCTGTTTAAATGAAAATGGACTGGAAATTAAAGGACTAGAAATGGAAAAAGAAATTGAAAGGTAAATTGCAAGTAATTTAAAGACAAGAAATTAAAGACTTTGAAAGGAAAGACAAAAGCTTAAAAATAAAGATAAACTTGCTGGAATTAAAAGCTTCAAACTAAAATTGCAAGGAAATTAAAACAGAATGCATAAATGAAAGGAAAAAAAAGATAAAGAACAAGAAAAGAAAATAATGAAAGAGCAACCTTTTTCATTCATTCAAATCTCAGTTTTTCTTCCTTCATCTATGCCTATATAAAGGCTATTACAACCATAGGAATAAAAGACAAAAGGATATAACAGCCACAAAAGAGATATCACCCGATTTGGCAAAGACAAAACATGTTTTTTCATACTTGGCCTAATCGGGTAAAAGGAGTACAACATGTGTTTTGCACACTTTGATTCAAAACAATTCAGAAATTCAACTCTTCTTCCTCTTGTATAATTAAACTAAGCCTATAAGATGAATAAAAGGGCTCCAAAATAGTATGGGCTTGGGCTGAATATTGAGAGTTTGGGCTAAGGGCTTTTACTTGGCCAAGCCAAGTGGAGTGAAACTTGGGCTTGGGGTTTCATTACTTGGACTTAGGCCTGAGAATACATCAGATATGGTTAGACTCTATGTTTTTTGTGCTGAGATTGCATTTGACAAAGACCTAGAAGAAAATGAAGAAGATGATAAGGAAGAAGAAAAATACAATAAAAGATGAAGATTAAATCAAGATTAAGCAAATTTTGTGATCTTGGTAGAAAAATAGTTCAAATCTTACAACGAAACAATAGGTATAATAAAAAAATTTCATTACTGCAATCAAGATTAGATGCCTACTGTGAAGCCTCGCCCGAGTATCGAGATGCTCATTCAGGGTGTTTTCCATGCATTAAAGGTAACTTGAGTCGCCACCTTTATTTTTAAGGAAAAAGAAAGGAAAATTCAATTTGACTCAAAAATATAACCAAAAGATAAAATCATTAGACCTTCAAACTGGGACTAGGTTTTTGGTTTTAAGTAACTCTCATTTTGGCTTTCCATTTAATAATATGAAAGTCCTTAGGTAACCAGAAGGGGGAAGGTGAATTGGTTGTCTTTAAAAAAATTAATGACAACTTAAAATTAATAAGGAGAAGAAGGAAAGACAATTCACACAAGGAAATTATAGTGGTTTGGCCAAAACAAGCCTACGTCTACTCCTCAAGATCACACTTGAGTATTTCACTAATTTTGATCCTTTTTATAGGTTTAAGATCAAATCTCAAAGTGTTTTAGTTCACACTAAACATTACAAGTGTTTACAAGTAGGGTCACACATAACCCAAAAGAATTATAAGAGATAAGAAAGAAATTACCTAATAACTTTTACCTAACTCTCAGAAATTAGTTATATTTCAACAAGCTTGAAGTTTTAGCAATTAATTTTCTTTATAATAAGAAACTCAAATTTAAGCTTAAGAACACTTGAATACTTTAAAGGTATGAATTAATGCATTATGAATGGTGGTTGTTCTTCTAGTAAATTCATACCAACCCATATAAATAGTCCTCAGCTTAAAATAGCCATTTGGGTGCATTAAATGTGCATTTAATGAAAATCCATGTCCTTGCAATGACTATATTTTTGTCAGTTTTTCAGGTATAGCGGCGGCTACAAACAGAGTAGCAGGCGCTATTAAGTAAGTAGTGGGTGCTACTAAGTAAGTAGCGGAAGCTACTTATCTTATAGTAGGCACGACTCGGTTTTGTAATGAAAACTTCTCGGCTATGACTTTCAGTGTAGCGGCAGTGAATACTCTTAAGTAATGGATGCTACTTAAAAAGTAGCAGGTGTAAAGGTTCATCCAAATTTTCAAAGTGCTTCTGTGTCTCTGAGCCCATTCAGTAGCAGGCACTATTGCTTGGCTCTTTGAACCCTTGAAATTGGATTTAAATTTCGCAGCTGTGAATGCTTGTGTAACAACTGCGAATTACATAGTAGTGGGCACAACATGTTTAGTAATGGGGGCTACACTTTTAGACTCAAGCCATTGGATCTTTTTGATTAAATGTAGCGGTTATGAATAATAGGTAGCAATTGCTACTTACTTGATAGCGGACGCTACATATCAAAAAACAGCATTATGAAAAAATACCCTTGCATATAAATAAGAAAATATCATTAGATGAATAATTAGTTGTTTGTTCCCATCAAAATGAGCATGTTAGACACTCAAGGTCTAACAATCTCCCCCTTTTGATGGTGACAAACAACTTCAAAGTGCAATAATTAAAAACATGAACAAATAAAATTTTGTTAAAGAATTGGTATAAAACTCCCACTGAATTTGTGCCAACAAGATGTAAATCATATTTTTATCACTTTTGCACTTCTACTCCCCCTTTGTTTGAAAGGAATAAAAAATATGGCATTTAAAGAGAGTAATTTTTTTTTGACAAAAGTATACTTTTGCTATAAAAAATGCATGTTTTTGCTGTTATGGATTAGAAATTATTTGTTGAAGCATAAAATATGCGTGATTTAACTAAAAGCATCATGAACTTGCTGCAAACCCATCAAAATGATCATTAACAAGCCAAAAAGAATACTTGTGACCAAAAGAAAGCATTTGAACCAACAACAATTTTATTGAGCAAAAACATAACTTAAATGACAACAATAATCAAACATTCAAACATAGTAGCAAGGTTGAAAGGAGTAAAAAATATCATATATAGAGAATTGGAAAGTTGTACATTCAAAAAGAGAATACAGGGAAAATAATAAAAAAATACAAAAAGTATCTAAACAGCAAGTGGATCAGCTGGAGGATTGACTATGGGGCTAGAGACTGCAACACTCGATTATGAAGCTGTGGAGGGAGGAACTTTAGCCTCGTGAAGGGTGGCAGTCAACTCTCATTACTAGCGTCGAATGTGATGTGTTGCTCTTTTGATGGAAGTCTGTATAGAGGCAATCTTGATGATGCGATCATCAAGATGGTGTGCAACACCCTATCATTGATACTGATCATTTCATTTCTTTACTATTACCAAACCCTATATGTTCAATGATGTATATTTAACTCACTGACTGTTATAATCACCTTGTAGTTCCTTATTATTTTATAGGAATAAGGTGGTAAAATCTATTCCCAAGTCATTTTCCTTCCTTCGTACTTGGGACAGCTGAAGACTCCAATGTATATTTTATTTTTATAAAGTCAGTAAGTATATACTTTAGAGCTCCATGAGGTATAATTCGTGGTATAGATAGTTCTAGTTGACTTTATTTGTGTATTATCATATGAAAATGATTTACCTAACATGAGTAAGTGTGAATGATATAAAAATGTGATATAAGTGTGAATGATATAAAAATGCGATACGACCTGTTACTAGAATTGAATAGATAATTAATGCAAAATGAATAAAGAGCGATAAAAGATAATGATAATGATAATGATAACGATAAGAAAAATGGTAACAGTAATGATAGGGTTAAATGCGAGTAAGTTATTGAAACATGATGTGAAAGGAAAATATAAAAGTGCTATATATGCCTACTTGAATAGTGGAGTTAAGGATATAAGGGCGGTGAATATTGGGAGTGTATTTTTTTTTTTATGTAGGTTGAGAATTTTCATGTCCCACTGTAGGGGCATGACGGTCCTAGGGCATGGGTAAACCTAAGGTCATTGGATACTTGTAGAACCCATTAACACGTCAATTTCAATTAATCATTTATCAATTTTCATAACTTATATATCAAATTTTATTCTCATTTTTATTTCTTTTCCATCCTATACCCTTAATCTTCACAGTTCAATGATACATATAATATATTTCTATAGCCCTTCAATTCCTTTTCCATTTCATTTGTATTACATTCCATTCAATATCTCATTCCCAATCATACATACTCTGTTTTAGTTATAATCACTTAGTACTTATCTTATTAACCATGCACTTTTGTCATTTCGCTTATTTCTAAATCTTATTATGCTTAAAACATGGTAATCAGTTTGATTATATACATAGTACCCTATGCATTATTTACTTATCTATATACAGTACCATGAAACTTTAAAGAGTTTACCTTTTGACTTCACAAGATATAACAATTACCATAGACTCTTCAATATCCCAAGTCAGAGGAAGAAGTGACTTGGAATGCAGCTTCTACTATTTGTTCCTATAAAATAACAAATAACTATAAGGTGAGTATAACAATACTCAGTGAGCTAATTATACATCATTAAACATATACATTAAATAGGTAGCAATGGAGGAACAAATGGAAGGGTTATCAAAATAGGAAGGTAAGAATGATTGATGAGAAGAAATAAAAAGGTTATCAATGTTTACATTTCATAGGAGGGAAATTTGTGCATCAAATGCCATGGGTGGAAGAAATGGACAACAATAATAAATAACTTTAGGTAGCCAGGTTTACGGTATCATATTCATAAGTAAAAGTAATGGACAACAATAAAATGATATCATTGGACAAGAATTAGATGGGCAACAATGAAAGAGTAAAACAATAGGATTATCAAGTTAAGTAAATAACAATGAATAAGAAGAACATGTTAAAATAGTGTCAATGTTATATTTTAGAAATAAGCACTTTGCACACTGAATGCCATAGGTGGAAGGATTGGGTATCAGTAATGAATAACATTGAGTGGTCAAGTTCTTAGTATTATGTTCATATGTAAAAGCAATGGATATCAAAAAATGGTGTCGCTGAACAATTTGGCAATAACAACACATATATATGTAGAGCACATATATACATGTAAGGATGTGGAAATGACAGATAAAGAGCCAGGAAACAGTCTATCAGTATAACAGTATCAGTAGATTACATATGGTGGGCCAGACCTTATGGCTACGACAAGTCTTTTCCTAGCTAGGGTAAATAGTATAAAAGTCCATTGTGCACAATGTCGACATTATTTGCCCACTACCCTGTCAGTGGGATAGCTTTGTCAAGTCCACATAGGTGATAAGCCAATGGGATTCAATGTCAGTTCATTAGCAATATTTAGTAATCATTGGTAACAATATAGTACAGTACAATACACTTTCAATGGTTTCTCATTGTTCAGTTGTAATACCTTATAAATTTCTAACTCATATGCACAATTTAATTCTCAGTATATGGTTTAAAGGCATTGAAATGATGGGAAATAATTTTACAGGCATAGTTAGAAAGCGAACAAATTACTTTTCCGAAAATCGACAATATCGGGAACACTGCCGAGAAATTAGCTGTCCGATGAATAGAAGAATTTCTGAATCTGACCAGGGGGTAATAGATCACATAAATGCATATGTAATTTTGGTAAAAAGAAAGAAATGAAAAAACATTTAGAGCATTTCACTTGATTGCTTCTAGGCTTTTATTATTTCTCATGCTTTTCATATGGCTTCTTGTTCTTTTTATTTCTAAGAATATGTCATGACCCGTTTCCAGATCACGACTATCCTAGGATATGGGAGTTGCTAATGGTGACCGACACCTGTAGAATCCAGTATCACATGAATAATCTATAACCATCAATCAATTATTCATTTTGCTTAATTACCAATGGCAACTGACACCTGTAGAACCCAGTATCACATGCATAATCTATAACCATTAATCAATTATTCATTTTACTTAATTACCATTCATTCTGTCATTCTGTAATTATTCTGTACCTAGTGCTGTTGGCTGTAGTAATTATCATCACATCTCATATTATCATTATATGTCATAAAACATCATCACATACATATAAATATTCATATCCTAACTATCCCATACATACCCCATGGAGCAGCTAGATTATGAACATCAAAATACAGAATTCAGAATATATACATCAAATGACAACAAGCAGAAATCTCGGATGACAGACGATCAGATTCTGCAGCCTACTTGTAATATCCTTCGTGAGACCTTAACCCTAGAACCTTGAACCCTAGCGGGAAACCTAAACCCTAGTGCCTTAAACCTAAGGGGACTTAGGCATGAGTTGGTTTCCTTATGTGTTTCATGAATTAGTTCATGTGTTCAAGTGCCATTGATTGCCTTATATGATTGACTTGATGAAATTATATGTGATTGATAAATATTATATTATATGATTTAAAGTGTGTGTACCATGTGTAAATTATTATGAATTAATTATTTGGGAATTGTATTGGGGGTAAATAAAATAGAATAAGTTAATTAGGTTAGGAAAATAAATTATAAGACTTGATTGTACAAAAAGTGAAGGTGAGAGAGCTATTTGAGACTTTGTAGGACTTTGATGCAAAAGGACTTGATGAAGAGGG
This sequence comes from Aleurites moluccanus, assembly GCA_948193065.1. NCBI lineage: Eukaryota > Viridiplantae > Streptophyta > Magnoliopsida > Malpighiales > Euphorbiaceae > Aleurites > Aleurites moluccanus. Next base: position 317 of record CANXYC010166401.1, on the reverse strand, counting down.
AGTTAATGGCAATTTGAATGATTAGGATTCTATGGATTGATGTATTGAAGCATCCATCATCCAATGGATGCATGCTAGGGTGCAATTGAGTTAAAATGAGATGGAAACATAAGATTACATCAACATTTCACCAACCATAAATTCATTCAAAACACAATTTTGCATTCTTTTTCTTCTTCTCAAAACCGTGCCAAGCTATTTCTCAAAACAGAATTTCTGCTTTCTTCATCTCTTTGCTAAGGTTAAGGAAGAATTAAGAGGAATTGAGCAATTGGTTGTTCTAGGTAGAGTAGTAAAAGGGGACAACACTTTCTTTC
>CANXYC010166318.1:0-15117 GCA_948193065.1 Aleurites moluccanus | reverse complement strand
GAGCAAAATTGACTTGCCGATTCAATCCAATAATAAGGTACATTGTTCAATAACACAAGGGTATCAAAAGCAAGATTAAACAACATTAATTTAGGGTCAAATTGGCAAGGAAAAACCAAAGGAAATCAAACAAACACATAGGCAAACTTTAGGGCACATGGTTCGGCTACCATTAGGGATTTCATAAATTGGTTCAATTCATCAATTTAATGATTCAAATATGGTATTTGATGCAATGTAAACTCACCTAAACCTTCCAAAAGCCAATACAATAGCTAATTCCACCAATTTCACTAAAAACCCCAATTTGAGCTTATTTTGAAAACTCAACTTTTTCAATCTACAATTCCACATCAAATTAACCATCAATTAGTTGTTCATTCATATCCAATTGAACATTTCTAATATCAATTTGCCATTCCTAACTCTAATTCAACATATTACCCTTTACAACTTCAATTTCAACATTCACATTGCAATTACTTTTAATTTTGTATAATCTAATGCAATTAAACTAATTACTCATTCAATTCAACCTAAATAATCACTAAAACATTAATCAAATCAAACAAACTAATAACTTACATAATTTGCCCTCCATGACCGAATTTTTCCTTGCAATATGCCTCCCAATCCTTTGCTCAAATCAACAATCTAAGGCTAGAAATGGATAAAAACTAAGTGAGTAGTTGATTTTGCTATCAAATTTTGTTGAATTTGGTTAAGAAATGAAAAAGATATGAAGAAAAGATGGAAGAATGGAAAATAGAAATGGTGGAGGAAGAATGAATAGGAAATGAGCAAATTTGAAGAAGACAACCCGTAAATTTGATGCCCATATAAGACAAAAAGAATTGTAAATTACAACTAAATCCTTCAAATTTCAACCTTTACACTTTGATCCTTAAATCTTCTGAAATTTATTTCGAAAGTTCTGTTAAGATTTTGATACCAGTGTAAAAAGGAAATATGCTTATTTTAATTTATCCTTAATTATAAAAATAGTTCTGAAGTTATTCTGTAACTCCGACTGATCCATTTTCACAATTCACCTTGAATTACCCTTTATTTACCAAAATACCATTCTTTACTTTTCAGTGTTTCTAAATGATTTTCACTTCTTTATTTTTACCAAAATTACACATAAATTATGGTCATATTTTACCCCTAAGCCAACTTTAAAAATTCTTTTATTGACTGGACTGCTAATATTTCGGCAGTGTACCGACACCGCCATTTTTCAGAAAAATTTCAAATTTACTTTCTAACTGTGTTTTTAAAATTATTTTCCATCAATTTAAGACTAATAGATCATATACTGAGAATTTATTCATGCATTTATATTATTGCTTGGTAGGGTATTACACAAAACAAGACAGACTAAACGAAACATCTTCTAATCCATTAAAATCTCAGAGAATCCATACTTAAAAATTGCAGAATCCCAATAGGAGGATAACACATTTCAGTCATATCCAGTGGTAAACTAAAAGCCAGAATAGCCATGAAATCAGCAGCAAATTATCTTTCCTGTACACATTTACAAGCTCCACTATCTAGTTTCTATTCAACAAACAGCTGATGTGATTGATTAAAGCTTGGTTGAGAACCATGTAATTTAACTTTTTCTTAAAAAAGAATTATTTTTTAAATATTTTAGGATGTGTATTTAATTCCTTAAATATTTGAGAACCAAAATTACTAATACAACTAATATTTGATAATTTGACATTAAATATTAATTAAGAAATTATTTTTCTCTAGTATGAATTTCTACGTGGCATTGTGAAATTTATTTTTAAATTAAAATTTAATTTAATTAATTATAAAATAAAAAATTATTTTTTAAAAAAAATATTAAAAAATTAAAATTCTTAAAGTTAAAATCATTTCTAAAAAAAAATTTCAAATCTCACTCCATACAAAATTTCAAACGTTTTTTCATGAAATCAAACAAATTTATGAACTCAAAAAATCCCCAATATAATTGTTACGTTTAGTTTTCTGAAAAATGTTACATTATGTTATTATCGTTAAATTTAAATTTATATTAATATTTTATTATTATATGCACCAATGCGATACATTTGAATTTCTCTAGAATATTTAAAAATACATAAATTATTATTTAGTATTTATTTTTAATAAAATTTGTTAATGTGTCATTGCCTTTTTAGAATCAAATTAAGACACCTCTATTTGTCTACTACTAAATTCTTTCATCCATTTTAAATTTCTTTTCCCTCAAATTTTATCAAAAAGACTATCCTACCCTTAACGAGCTTTATGAAAAGTTGGAGTCAAAATACCAAATATATTTTTCGTTTCATATTCTCTTTACACAAACCGTGTCGCTTTGTTTCTTTACTTCCTCTTTTCTTTTCTTTCTCTAGTTCCAATTTTAAGTGGGATTGAGGGTTTTTGGTTCAGTTGTACCATTCCATATTCATAGTAAGGATTTATTTAAAGGAATTGTGGAGCGTGGAGCAGTGTCCCACTTCAACAGCCGTAAGCAAGTATTTAATTCATGCTATGATACAAATTTATAATGTATACAGGTCGCATTAGGGTTATTGTTTAGTATTATGAGTGAGTAAATGAGTTATAATAAAATCTCTATAAATTAATAATATTAGAATTAGTAAATTTTATTAATTAAAAAAGGTATTAATTAATTGATAAATTAATAATTTATTAATTTAAAGAGAATATTTATAATTTAACAAATAATATGTGATAAATTAAATTTTGTTCTATTAATTTTATAATTTATTCAATATAAGTTAAAAAAATAGAAAAAAATATGTGATAAATTAAATATGAATTAATTAAAATGAAATAAAAAAATGTTATCAATTGAATATGAATTAAATAAATTGAATAAAAAATATGTGTAAATTGAATATGAATTAAATGAATAAAAAAAAAATGTGAGTATCATAATTTAAATTTAAAATAGTTTTTATATAAATTATTTTAAAAAATCTCTTATATATTTCATAAGTGTTCAAAAATCAATTATGATAGATAAAATGTGTAAAGCATTATGCGAGTATAGTAAATAGCATCCTATATATACTAAAAAAGAATTGCAATAATAAATTTCTAACAAATTTTACTTAAAAATTAATCTACAATATCAAATATAATGAAGTGAAATTAGAGATAAGAACGCATTTAAAACATCAACAATATTTCATAAGTTTTTATTGCAATTTAAGCATTCAACCCCAAAACTTATAGATGCAGTAAGAAAAATTAGAAATAAGATTCAACTAAATTTAAATTTCAAGAAAAAACAAGTAATAATAAACTTATATTTTAATAAAGTATCATATTTTATTATATATATAATATTATTAAATTATTAATTTATAATATAAATGAAACCGGATAATTATGTATGGATTTTCAAAAAAATATTTTTTTATCAAAATTATTAATTTAGTTCACTGGCCCAAGTTGAGACATGAGAAAATTATTATATAATAGAGATTATTAATGTATCGAGTATTAATTTATAGAGGTTTTATTATATTATTAAAAAGTTCAGATTTTTTTTGATTTAAAACTTAATTTTTTTAACCTGATTTGAATACTAATAATATGTTATGCCTTTTGGTGTGAATGCAAATGGCATTAGCTGACTGTTGTGACTTGATATTAAATTATCAAGGAAGACAAAGAACAGTGGCTAATATTGATCTAGATAGGTACTCTCATATTATTTTACTTGCTAATTGTTATAAGAGATTTTCCTTTTTAAAGGGTAACTTCCTTGAGTTTAGGTGTGGGGGCGAATATTATGATTAAAAATGATGATGACATGTTATTTATGTTTGAGATGTTTAAGAATGTTGATATGATAAAAATTAGAATATATGAGAAGTATGAGCCTTTAGATGCATTGGCAGCTGGTGAGGAATTGCCATTATCTTTAGGCATGAAAGCGGAGAATGGGGATGTTTTGAATGAGAGAGAAAATTCTAGTAATACTAGTCAGATGGGAGATAATGAGAATCTTGGTATGAGAGTGACTGATGTAGATAATAATGATCAAGTTAGAGATGTAGTTGAGGAACAAAGTCAAGTAACTGGGCATGATGGAGTTGGTAGATATAAGTCAGTTATGAAGAGAGCAGTGTTAGAGATAGGGGTATTAACAGAAGTAGTGAATTGGGTTAGGGTTTTGATCATGGTCTAGGAAGGGATAATTCTAGTGCCAATTATGCAAGAGTGAGGTTCTAATCCTATTTTGGGAAAGGGTAATTCTAGTGGTAATGATGCAGTTGAGGATTCTGATCCTAGTTTGGGAACGAGTAATTCTAGTGATAATGATGGAAGGGGTAAAGGAGCTGCTTACAATTTGGGAAGGGGTCGTACTATTGGAAAAGGAGTAGCATGTGGGAGAGGGGGAAGAGGGACAAAATGGGAAAGAGGAAGAGGTAGGAGTGCAAAGGTACTTAGAAATCCTAGGTGCCATTTTAGAGCTTTATGGGTGGTTAGCAGTAATATAGAAGAAAATCCTATTAAGGTAAAACTAGGCCTTATATTGGATTGAAGGGCCATATATCAGTGATGATTTTGATTTTCTACTACTGATGAGGAATTTAATTGTGAAACTAGGAATTCTATTAGCAAGCATAGTTAGTTGACAATTCGAGCATATGTGTTACACATGTCAATTACTTTTTGTACTTGATCATTGTAATGTGATGAAAACTGAAATGACATTGTAATGCTCAAGTATTTTATACCCTATTAATGAATTATATTTACTTCTAACTGTTTTCTTTTTTCTTTTTTTTCTTTATATTTATGAACTTAAACTTTAATTTATGATCTTAGTTAAATAATAATGTAGAAGCAAGTTTATATTGATGTATCATGTGTTTTGGACATATATAGTTATACACTTATAACACCATTTTATAAATGAATTTAATGCCACTCCAACCCCTAAGCCATCAATAAAAACCATTCAATACCATTAAGAAGACAAATGAGCTAATAACTTCTTTAGTTGTACATATATTTTCAGCAAATAGTTAATATACTCTACAACCACCATTTACTACATCAACTACCTACCTATTTCTAAACCTTAAATAAAATAAACAACCCAATTTATCTATTCCATTCTTCTCCATTTTCCACAAAACACTAACAAAGAGAAATTTCAAGAGAAACTAGTAAAAACTATCCTAATTTCACCAAATTCTCTCCCATCCTTCCAATATCAAGCGAAAACTTAGACTACTATCAAATTAGGACATCTTTCTTAGTAACATAACCTTCAAAATGAAAATAAGTAAGATACACATCATGCATAGAGAACTAAAGAGCTTCAGGTGGCTAAGTGTTGCTTCTAAGCTTTCAACCTTCCTTGCAATCTTCGACACTCATCATGAATTACCAACACTTCATATTTCAGGTAATTTAGATCTCTTATATGAATTATGTTTCTTACTTCCAAATAACTAGTCTCCCTTATGTTGCTAAGCAAGCCAAAATATATAGACTTGCACCAGCTAAGTGTCATACCCTAACACTACCGGTGCGACGGTTCTAGGGTAAGGGTAGGTATAAGGCCACCATAAACCCGTAAAACCCATAACTAAACTTGTATTATACATAACAACATACACTTATCCAATGCAAAACATCATATCTCATAAATCATCATTATATATCATGACATCTCCACTTGTTCCCTACTGATCAAAAAATAGTTCTAACATCAATATAGAATAAATGAGAGTCTACAAATACCATCCATGGTAACAAAATCAAAACCATTCCATATCTATCTATGGAGATCTAAAAAAATACTTCTCAATAGACATGATTATATATATATATATATATATATACATAACAAAAATGATATCCAAAATAATTACATTCAAGTTTCTTGTGAAGAAGAAGTCAATAAGCTCTATCATCTGGATTAGCTCTCTCTCGAGCTACACTAGCACCTGAAACCATAGAAGAGGGGTCAGCCTTCAACTCAATAAGATATGAACAATATTAATGCTTTAGGTTAACCAAGAATCTGAGTATCAAATCAGGAACATATACATATACATATACTTGGACATGAAAGAATCTTAAGCTTATACTTGAAAAAGAATATGAGTGCTTACAATATAAAGCACTATCAAATCATGTCATAAATTAAATCATGGTTCTCATTTAAAACATAAGAATATCTGCGAAGGGTGGCATTATCAAATCATATATAAGATAAGACTAAGATCATATCATAACGTATCAGTAGCCTTGCTATCTTAACGTGACACATATGATTGCGCAGGCATATGCCTAGAGCTTGTGGCCCCCTCTAGGTAGAACACAAATAAAAACTTTATCAGTTGGGCTCCCATTATGCACATGGACCAATGAATTTACTCTCATTAGGAAAAACGTTCTATACATATGTATATTAAAGGATCATTATAATAAGGTATTCTCAAAAATTTGTATTGGTCAAGAGACCATTTAACATTCGTATCAAAGGCTCGTTCATGATCTTGGTCCAAAAAAAAAAAATAACCAAGTCATTCTTATATATTAAGTGATTACATTAAGGAGGTTATCAAATAAGAATTTCATATCATAAAGAACGTATATGAATATTTAACAATTCATCTCATAAGGAGAAGGTATACATTTATGTAATTCATAACTTACCTCTTAGCAAAACTTTCCACAATTAATCTCAATACTTGATTAAATGAAAATCCTCATCAATTCCTTGAATTGTCCAAGCCTAATCAAAATCCCCAAATTCTATAAATTAGGATTTTCTCCATTAATGATACATAATATCGTTTATTATAATTTTAACCATCTTAGAGTCTCTATTATTATTTCCTAACATCAATTTAATTCATCTCTTAAATAAAATTTGAAAATTAAGAACATAATTACTATTCACATCGCTATTCATCAAAATTTATAAATTCTTATATCTTCCATATTAACCATAATTAATAGCCTTAAATACTCATAATATGTTCTATATAACTTATAAATAACTATTATAACTACCAAAAATCTTAATCTAAAAAGAAAATAAAGTTTGGAGAAAATTACCTTATTTCCTCAAAAATGATTTCTTGAAGAATATTGACTTGAAAATGATGATTGAAGCCTTTGAATGTGTTAATTTAATGATTTAATATATTAAATCTGAGAATTAATGCATTAGAAAACAAATGGAATAGATTGGAGAGAGATAGGAGAAGAAATGAAAAAGAAAGAAAGAAAAGATAAGAAGTTATCGTGAATGCAAAAATGACTATTGCTTCTCTTTTAAATAGGCTACTGATGACTATTGCTTCTCTTTTAAATAGGCTACTGCCTCACTTAAATCCTTCCTTACCAAATCCTTTCTCGCCAAATTCTTCCTCGGCAGCTCTCACTAATCCACTCTATTTTGAGCCAGAGAACTCCAAACATGCATAAAAAAAATTTTAATAGGTATTACACCAAGCCAGGTCACATATACATGATATTGATAATAGTAATAAAGCTTGTCTTTGTTTTGTCTACTCTTTGAAATACGAACCCCTGCCCATTTCTCACAGTGGCAATATGCATTCAGGTACCTCTATTGCATTCCAATATCTAATGCACTATAAGAAGACATATTCTTTCCCGCAACAAATAATTTTCAGCACCAAATTTCTGACATTCATATAAAAGAGGAATTTTTTACCTAACTTCACTCGATCAACCTTTGAACAAAAAAAATCCTATGATTGTTGTTGTTTGATATTGAAATTTGAACCCCTACCCATTCTTGCTTGCTCTTATTTTGTCTTTTCTTTTAACTTGAATTTTCGGGCAAAGTATTTAATTATAAGGTTAAATTTATTTTTATTTCTATATTTTTCTAAAGTTCTTAAGGGTATTTTAGTTTTTCTACTTACTTTGATCATGGTTTTCCTGTTGACCTGACAAAAAAGGGTCTTAAAATGGATGGAGGGACTAAGTAGTTGATGAATTTAAAATATAGGGATGTTTTAATTTGATTCTAAAATGGCAGGGACTCACTAACGAATTTCGTCAAATGATAGGAACTAAATAGTAATTTATCCATATATATATATATGAGAAATTTTTAAGTGTCCTATCATGACCCCAACTTGGAATCATGACCGGCACTAGGGAACGAGAAGGCTACATACCATCAGAACCCGTAGCAAGCCTTACTTGAACATCATTTAATTAAATCTCACAAATAACATAACATAATATTAATTGGAGGTACATCCTCCAACAAAACATCATCATGAATATTGCAATTCATAACATAGACATAACATAAGTGGGGATCTATTCACCCACAAGCTGACATAAAAAATATTACAAATGACTAACATACCGGTAATTACGGAAGTACTAAAAGTAATTAAAATTACATAATAGCCTTAAGAAGTCTGTACTCTGCGAAAAAGGAAGCAGAGTTGATCTTGAAGGAAGAAGTGAGGAAGTTACCCTGAAAAATAGTGAATATGGGTGAGCGTTCGACTCAATGAGCTAATATAATTTAAATAAACATGCATATCAACAATTATCTATATGAAATGTCATATCACAATTTATCATCAGCAAACAGACAAAATATATCATCCATGATGAAAATAGTCAGTGGAATCCACCATCCATCTATAATCCATAAATATAAATATAAATGGGGAGCCGACCCCCCATCCTTTGGCTGTCTTAAAATCCAAATACGGGGCCACAATAAGTTTAGCTTGAACAAGGCATTCCAATGCTCTCTTATCCATATTCAAGGGCCACGGTGAGACCAACTCTAACCAGACTAATCCCTGTAATAACATTATCATAATCATTTCATAACATGTCTCATCAATACCATCATATTATATCATATCATAAGATTTACACTACCTAAGTTAGTATAAGTGGATTCCATGTCATTCTATTTTCATCTCATCATATCAACACAGAATCAAACATAATACATCAATTATCATCATAATCATACATGTGCATCAAAATTTCTAATGCAGAATGTGATAATTAAATATGCGTAAAGATGGCATACATTTAATATTTATACTATGCTCAAATGCACTGTTAACTTAAATTATATCAACTCATGGTATAAAAGGAGATACTCAGTCCTTGTCTCCGCTAGGACCCGCTGTGGAAGCACTTGGAGTATCTAAAGAAAATAATTAACAAAGTAGATTAATTACTAACTAATGAATTTCTTAATTATTTATATAAATATTTAACTTAATGATTCTGCCGAAAAATTTGGCAGAATCTCCTCTAAAATATGATGTAGCCCCTGAAATTAATAAATTATGTCATCCATCAATATTCCAATTCCAGTAATTTATTGTCCATTCGGGTCTACAACAATTTATCATTACATTCTCCTTAACAAATCTCAATTCAAAACTCACAACAAAATATAAATAAAATAATTAAGTCCTTAATTCTCATTCAATAATTTAAATTAGCATCTAAATAATTTATTTTTCCACAATATAGTCATAAATCTATATATTATTATCCATAATATCTAAAAATAATTTTTTCATAAATATCTTAATTATTACTTATTTAAAGATAGTCTAAAAATTATTTCTTTCACCATAATAAGTAAATCGATAACCTAACTCCATATTTAACTCATAAACTGGTTCCTAAAAAATTTTATAATATCAAACATAATTTTTAGAGTTAATAAAAACTCACTTTGCCTAAAATTTCAGAAAAAGACCCGGACTAAAATTTTTTCGATCCTAGTTTTGTTTTTCAATCAAGGCAAAATAGGTACCGAGAGAGTGCAATGGTGGTGGAATCGCCGAAAAAGGATGTTGGAATTAGTCGAAAACTGCTTCGGACGGTGGTGGTGGCCCGTTTTCCGATGTTGACGCGTGCAGCCGGCTTCGACGACCGATCGTGGCCGGATCTGCACCGATGAAGTCGTCCGGGGTTGAGCTTCCTCTTATTGTGGGCAGTGTCGACAGACGGTGGCCAGACGGCGATAGATCGGCTGACTTTTCTTTTTCTCTCTCCTCTCTCTCTCTCTCTTTCTCTTTTCTGTGCTATTTCTTGCGTCCCTTTCATTTCCTTCACGAGCAGGTCTGATTGGTTATTTTAAACCAATCAGATCCTGCTCCCCCTTTTTTTTTTTAAAATAAAAAAATGCTATATATATATATATATTCCTTCTTTAATTTAACCAAGAATGAGGCTGGCCTGGTGGTTGGAAGGCTTAGCCTTCCTTCCACCAAGCTTGGGTTCAAATCCCAGCAGCCGCTCTTTTTTTTTTTTTTTAATAATTTACAGATATTACATTCTCCTCTCCTTAAAAAAAATTCGTTCTCGAATTAAAAACTTATATTAATCAATTTGTGAAAAGATGAGGATACCACTCTCTCATTTCTTGTTTCATCTCTTAAGTGCACTGTTCTGTCGTATGATTTTTTTAAAATACTTTAACTATGTATATTTCCTTAGAGCGGAGCATTCTAACTTGAGTATCAATTATAGTCACAGATTGCTCCTCATAAGACAAATAAACCAAATAAGAATACAAAAGAGATAATTATTTTAGATTTTTTTTTTAATTTCTTTACTTTTATTTGAAAAATTAAATTTTAAAAGAATTTAATTAATGAATTAAATTTTATTTTGTCAATTATTATGTTTGAAAACATATAACTAATGATTTTAATTATTTTGAGTTAAAAAATAAATCATTTTGAAAGAAATAAAATCAAGTTAAAATGAAAATATTTTGTAAAAATTTAATTTATTTAATGAAATTTACTATTAAAATTTCAAAATATGCTTATTTAAATTAATATTTTATGAGAAAAAAGATTATAATTTTTTTTTTACTTTTCAATTATTTCAAATAATAAAATTTAAATAAATTTTATCACTTTAAAATTTATTTTAAATACACAAATTCTATCATTGATGAATTGAATTGATAGAATTCAATTGAATTAAATTATTACACATCAATTATTTTAGATGGTACCTTTCAGTTAGAAAAACAAAAGATTATATAAGATATGTAGCAGTCAAATTTGAATTGTTGACTTGACCCCCCAGTTTAGTTTTGATACAGTATTGATCTTCCAAATTAATAAAAATAAACATTTTAAAATAATGCAAATTAAACATATAATTTATATTTCTACTGAAGATTAGATTAATATAATCTATCATATTCATTTAAATATGGAAGGATCATAATCCTGTTTTAAAAGAACATTTCTGAAAGCTGAGTATTAAAAATATCAAAACACAATTGAATAAAAATAATAAAAAAAATTAATTATGAATTTAAGAGATTTGTATCACATAAACAAATAAAATAAATAACAATAAAAATTTTCGAATCATTCCAAATCTAAAAATTAATTGAAATTCAGGATAATTTTTTAAATTAATACAAGTAGATGTTTTTAACATATCTAAAAATAGTATATTAGTAAATGTATGGATGATCATACAATAGATTGAAGTTTGATTCCTCTTACTTAGGGATGAGTACGGATCTTGAAGATACAATATTAAGCAGAATAATTAAACAAAAAATCTTCAGAATCAAAAATTTTGTTAACTATTTTCGAATTGAACTATTTAAAAATATTTTGGGATGGTTTTGGATTTCGTTGCTATATAATAATGTTTATAAAAACATTATATAAATAGTTGAAAAATTATTATATATATATTAAAATAATAAATTTATAAATTTAATTGTTTTATATGAATTGTTAATTCATAATAACTTTTTAAAAATATATTAATATATAATATATATAAGAATATATATATATTTAATTTTCTTTTTTGGCATATGGAAATTTTTAAAATTTATTTTTATGAAGTTTGTGCATATTGATCAGCAGGAATGAATATTTTATTTTATAATAAAATTTGTCATTGTGTGTACTTTTATAATTTTTTATGAAACCTAATGAATATTTAAATATTTAAATTTTTTTTTATAAATTATACTTTTATATGTTTTATATCATATTTTGTTTTTGAAAAATTTCGATTGATGAATATTTATTTTAAAATTCATTTCTCTGATTTCGTAAATGTATTACTTGAGTCAAATTGTACCGAAAGTACTGAATTTTCAAATTGAATTCTCTCGAATTTTTGGGACAAGACAATACAAAGCATTTTTATATATGGGATAGTAATGGATTTCCAATTTTAAAATCCGTGACTTTTGAGATAATTATGGAGATTTACTAATCTCTGAATTAGACCGAAACATATTCACTCCTACTCTAATCCAAGCTAAAAAAATGAAAAAAGAAGAAGATATTTTCAGAATATTAAAGACGAGAATATTCAAATTTTCAACAATAATTAATTAAGAATTAAAATTATACCTTGAAGATTGTGAAGCACCTAATTGAAAGTTTGAAATACTTAGAATTTGCAGGGTAAATGGGTAACTCTTGTGAAAGGGATTAGACGTCATATTTAGATTTGGACTCTTGCCATAAAAGGAATCAAATAATGGAGAAGAAAACTCAAGATGCATACATTTTTAGAGAGTGGATGAAAACAAATTGCCAAGTAAAAGTATTGTTTTACCACTTTAATTTCTTGTCTTAATCTTTAAATTGACACTTCATGCTTGTTAAAAATTTTATTGTTTAATTACTTCTGGAATTTTATTGCTAAAATTGAATGAGTTATATATAATTACATTACTATTCAATTAACTAAACTTGCTTAATTTAGGTTTAAATGGTTGAACTTTGATGATCTAAAAGATTTTCAAAGAAAGGCGATGTATCTTTTTTATTTGGCCTCAGGACTAAGATAAATTTTTGGACCTATAAGATAAAAGAATAATTATCAAAGTGTTAAACTTGGGCTTGACAAAATCTCTCTAATGCCTAAGTTAGTGGCTTGATTCCTTAGGATTCTTAATAAAGAAAATGATCAATATTAAGAGAAAGAGTGGTTTCTTAGTGAAATAAATCTTATTGTAGTTAAATTTAGCTTACTTGAATAAGGGAGTAATTTCCCCTTTTATAATAGCTCAACTAGGCCGATGGATAGTAATAGGTAGACATGTGGCACCCTTCTAATGGTGGAAAAGAGAGGTATCCAAGTTGATGGGACAAGTAGCCCTCCTTACATTGGTCTTTTGATTCCATATGCATGTATTTGACTAGTATTATAAAAAAGCACCGTCATTGTTGTAGGCAGGGTGATGTCTTGGTCATGCTTTACTCTAACACATCACGTTTTGCGCATGTGATGGTTGCTATAATTTTCTACTCAATGACAAAGGGGGATTACAAGGGCAAGGACAAGCCCCTCGAGCTAGCTGATGCCTTGCTTGATGAGCCTGATTAGGGCAACTTCCTAGGTCGAGGATGAGGATGACCTCTTAAAGCAAACTTCTACCTTGCTTAGATGATGAGTACGAGAACGATCTCCTCGTGTGAGCTATTGCTTTGCTAGACAATTCCTGGGCTCAATAGGGTCCACTTTACTAACTGATTGCATATTCTGAACTCATGAGTGAATGGTCTCTTTGATGTGTTTGCCTTATTTTGGGCCCAATAAGATAGATCATTTTTATTTCTTATCAGAGGCCCCCTACTCCCTAGCTCGACTTGAGCATATTGAAGAGAGAACTAAAGGAGTAGTCAAATGATCTTATCATAGAGATCTTTATTTACACTGCATATGAGGGATCCAATTTGAGGACTTGAACACAAGGCATGTAGATGATCATTGTATGATTTCCACACTATGGTATGATCTTATAATTTTCAATGTCTTTAAGATCTTCTTTGAGTCTTTCAATAGCTTCAAAATCATCTAAGTGGCTTTAAGTCTTTGATTTTGACTTGTTTAAATCATCAAAATCTCCGAGCATATTCCCTCTTAGAGGTCTTCAGATATTGTGCCTCATTGATAGAAGTCCTAGAAATCCACCTCACACAGAGGTCTTCAAATGATATACCTCATTAGAAGAGGACTTTAGATTCACCTCACTGAAGGAGGTTTTTAGATTTTCCTCATCGAGTCAAGCAAGGTCTTTAGATAACATTATTCGTTAGTAGAGGACTTTAGATTCACTTAACTGAAGGAGGTCTTTCATATAATGTACCTTGTTAAAGAGGTCTTTAGATTCACTGTCACATCCCAATTTCAGGAAATGTGACGGTTCTAGGGTATGGGGAAGGCATAAGGCCACCTAAACTCATAGAACCCTATTCTGTATTTTTACAGAAAATTCGCCATAACTTCCCTACTTTTACAATCTATCACAGGATTCAAGTTCCTCTCTTCATATTCAACAATAACACAACTTGCACAAATCAACACTTCTATTCCCTTATTCATCTCATACTACAGCATGCATATCACATTTAATACCTTTTCCCCAATTTAATATTTTACATCTCAATTACACAATTTCATTTTTTTTATTATCTTACTAAATCCTTCATTACAAAACCATGGAACTACTAAAGAAAAATCCATAATTACAAAATAAAGAGTCTTTACATAGATACAGAAAATTTTACTCCGGATGAAGAGGGAAGAAGTGGAATCGTTTTTATCTATCTTGCTCCTGAAAAATATAAATCCAAGAGAGTCAGATACGAATATCTCAGTGAGTAACAACATATTACCACAATTTCATTTTTTTTTATTATCTTACTAAATCCTTCATTACAAAACCATGGAACTACTAAAGAAAAATCTATAATTACAAAATAAAGAGTCTTTACATAAATATAAAAAATTCCACTCCAGAGGAAGAGGGAAGAGGTGGAATCGCCTCTATCTACTTTGCTCCTGAAAAATATAAATCCACGAAAATCAGATACGAATATCTCAGTGAGTAATAACATATTACCACACTTGTGACTTAATATTCAATGCTGTTTACAAGAAAGATAATGGTTCCCTATATATATATATATATATATATACAATAATGAATATCAAATATTAATAAAAGGAATCATAGCCATTGTAAATTACATCGTCAAATAAAATTTAAAGGTATATCAATGAATTGGTTATCAACAATTGGTTATAACAAATGCTATA
>CANXYC010166238.1:0-15094 GCA_948193065.1 Aleurites moluccanus | reverse complement strand
TCGTAGTAGCCTTGTTATGATATCATATGCAAAAGTCTCATATAATGGATATAGGATCACAAATATAGCTCAATTTCACATATAACAACTCATTTTCAGATTACCAGTATCCTATAGGCATTTTGGCCAAAGTTAAGAAACGGGCCCGCCGGGGCCCAGTTTCGCTGGCACAAATGGCAAGTCAAATTACGGGTCCGTTTTAGGATTTTTGAGGAGTTTCTGGTTCTCTATTTTATGAACATAATTAGGCGGACTATTTGGTATCAATTTGAAGTTTAGGGATAGGGGAAAGGTTTGGGTCAAGTATCGGGTCAAAACACTTTCCAGGTTACAAATTAAGCCAGTCGAAAGTTTAGGACAGTTTAGGTTAGTTCGGAGGGTCATTTTAGGTGCCAATTGGGTATCTCAAATCAAATTTGGGTTTTTACGTACCAAATCAATTCAAATGCATATGTTATGCCATATGATGTATAAATGCAATAATTGTATATAAAAACTTACTTCCAAACTTAGCTAAGGCAAGTAGCTCTTAGCTAGCTGAAGACCCCTTAACGGATGCGGCGACTACCCGACTTGTCCCTTTCTCTGGAGGCTCACCTATATTTATATATATTCTCTCCGTAAGGATTCAAATCATCACATATACACACAATACACATCAAATAGATATATACTCACAATCAATGGTCACATTTCCTATGAAATGACAAATTTACCCTTTTTGCACATATAGGCCATTCAGCCAAAGCCAAACTTGGGCTACACATATTTAAACCTCATACTCTTTATACAACACATTAATTCACATATTTATTAACATATTAAAGCAAGTTTGGGTTTACGTTCAAGCCTAGGTTTCATGCCAAAATATTTTAAACTTTATAGGTCATAAAGACCTAAACACATCTCAAACTCAAATCAAGCATACCAATTTCATCCTATATGCATCAAATACGTACGAATCAAAAACATTACTCAAATTTAACAAATTTCACACCAAAAATAACTTATAACCCTAACCCTAGTTCAATAACCATTCTGCCGAAGGAGGGCTTAGTCATCTAAACTCAATTTTTCCAATTCAACTTCACAATTCAACAATTAAACACATCAATTTAACAATTATAAGCTCAATTATACTTAATCAAATCAAATTCCTCACTTTTGCCCTAACTAGGTTCGGTGAAAAGGCATTTTCTCAATCCATTATTAATTCTTCCAATTAACCAATTCAAGTTACCAATTACACATCTAAACAATCAATTCCACCAAAGCCAAGCCAATTCCACCTTTCCCCTAACCTAGGCATTCGACCAAAGGGGGTTTTCTTCCTTTTGAGTTTGTTCTTCAATTTTAAGCATTCAAATATCAATTTACCATGTCAATTAAAGATTCAAACATTCAATTGCATAATTTTACAAGAAATTTTGCACTTAAACCTTATCCCCAATTCGGTCACTATGCCTCTTCCAAAATTGAATTGTAACTCATGTTCAAACACTCAATTAACATCAATTGAATCCATTAAACGTCATTTATACAATCAATTGTTCCATTAAAGCACCAAAAGCATTTTCCCCCAATTTTCCCCCAAATCAATTCGGTCACTATGTAAATTACCCAATAAATGTTTAATTCCTCAATTAAATCATCCAAATCAACATTCAAATGCTAATAAACTATTAAACAATCAGAAATTTAAACTTTCCTTTGGATTTTCCTATGAATGGCCGAACCCTAGACCTCTCAAACTTCTAACTAAAATGAAATTTGAGCTATGGTTTAAGAAATGGAAGATAAATGATGAAGATTTCCACCTAAGCTTAAAAAAAAATCTCCAAAACCTCAAATGCTCTTCAATGGCCGAACCAAAGAGAAATTTTTCTCTTCTTTTCTATGGCTCACGGTTTTTGGGTGAAGAAGAAGGAAAAATGCATAATTGTTTAAATTATTTTAATTGTTAGTGAACTTTTGCCACACAATCCAATACAAACAATCTCATAAAGTGAACTTTGCAACCTATATATGCATCCTTTGGATTGAAATGCACGAATACTTTGTTCCACCGAATCTAGATGAGTGAAAGTGCTATTCACTCCTTCCTCTTTCACTTTTGCTTTAATTGGGTCCTTATAAAATATCTATTAAATCCCTAATTTTTATTTTCTTTTGCAATTAAGTCCTATCATTTTTTGAAACCTAATTTGGCTATTTTATTTATTTATTTTTATTATTTTATTTTATCCAAACAATCAATTAATAATCAAACACACATGTAGGCACATCAAAATAATTTCAAATAAATTGATAGAAATTCCCGAAGGTCCTTAACTATACTAGGCTCGGTTAGGACTTGGTGTTACATTCCACCCCCCTTTAAATAAATTCGTCCTCGAATTTAATAACTAGCAAGGTTTAAAAAAATAATCACTTGAGTCACTGAAGAGCTGAGGGTACTTCTTCCTCATCTCCGACTCACTCTCCCAAGTACACTCCTCTATTTTCCTGTTACGCCACTGAACTTTTACTATCGGAATCTCTTTGTTACAAAGTTGACAAATCTATCGATCTACTATCTCCACTAGGATCTCCTCATATGACAACTCCTCGTCAATTTCAATGTCCTGTGGCTGAAGGATATGTGAAGGGTCATATGTGAAGGGTCTGACACATATTTCCCCAGTAAAGATATATGGAATACCGGGTGCATATAGCTTAAATTCGGCGGGAGGGCCAACCGATAAGATACACTACCAATCCGATCAAGAATCTCGAAAGGCCCTATAAATCGAGGGGACAACTTCCCTTTTTTTTTTTTTTCCAAATCTCATCACACCTTTCATAGGTGATATTTTCAAAAATACATGATCACCTATGGAGAACTGTACATCTCTCCTCTTCGGATCCGCATAGATTTTTTGTTGGCTGAAAGCTGTTCTAATCCTGTCCTTAATCAAAGGAACTTTCTCAATCGTCTCTCGAATCAAATTCGGCCCCTCCAACTGTTTCTCACTGGGTTTCACCCAACACAGGGGTGATCTACATTTTCGTCCATATAACACCTCATATGGTGCCATGCCAATCGTGGAATGGTAGCTGTTATTATAAGCAAACTCTATCAGTGGAAGATACTGATCCCAACTACCTTTAAAGTCTAAGACACAGAGACGTAACATATCTTCCAATGTTTGAATCGTACGCTCTGATTGACCATCAGTCTGAGGGTGAAAAGCCGTACTAAAATGCAATTGAGTACCTAGAGCTTCCTGAAATTTTTGCCAGAATCGAGATGTGAATTGAGTACCCCTGTTAGAAATAATCACTGTCGAAACACCATGCAATCGCACAATTTTGTCAATGTACAGCTGAGTATACTGTGCAACAGTATAGGTAGTCTTCACTTCTAAAAAGTGAGCCGACTTCGTCAAATGATCTACTATTAGCCACACTAAATCATAACCCCTCTGAGATCATGGTAATCCTAACATGAAATCCATGGTAACCTGCTTCCATTTCCATTCCGGTAACTCTATCTCCTGAAGTAAACTAGAGGGCTTCTGATGTTCAAACTTCACCTGTTGATAAGCTAAACAGGTAGATACACATTCGAGCTATATTGCCCTTCATATTCGGCCACCAGTAATGGGCTTTCAAATCATGGTACATTTTTGTTATACCAGGGTGCACTGTATAAGGAGAGTAATGTATCTCTCTCATAATTTGCTCCCGAAGTCCCTTCATATCCAGTACACATAACCGCTCTTTACATTTCAATACCTTTCCATCTTCTATAAAATCTGGAGCTTTCCCCTCCTATAATAACTCTTTAATCCGAACTAACTGCGGATCAACATTCTGAGAGCTTCAATATCATCAAGTACAAGTGGTCTCACCTGAAACTGTGCCACTAGTATTGATTGTTGCCCTTTAGTCTCTAAATCAAACTGTAGGACCAAAGCAAATAACTCTCGAAGATCCTGTACCAAAGGCCTCTCTGTAGCCGATATATGAGATAAACTCCCCTTCGACTTACGGCTCAAAGCATCTGCTACTACATTTGCTTTCCCCGAGTGATAAAATATTTGACAATCATAGTCCTTCGATAGCTCTACCCACGGTCTCTGTCGCAGATTTAACTCTTTTTGTTGCAAGAGATATTGGAGACTTTTATGGTCAGTGTATATTTCACATTTCACCCCATAGAGATAGTGTCTCCACATCTTCAATGAAAAAATAACTACCGCCAACTCTAAGTCATGTGTGGGATAGTTCACCTCGTGCTTCTTTAGCTGCTGAGATGCATATGCAATCACTTTCCCATCTTGCATCAATACACATCCCAAACCAATTCTGGAAGCATCACAATAAATAGAAAATGTACTAGTCTCAATAGGTAGTGCCAAAACTAGAGCATTTGTAAGATAGTTCTTCAAAGTCTGAAAACTCGTCTCACACCTATCATCCCACTGGAACTCCACATCTTTACGGGTTAGCTTCGTTAGAAAAGAAGCAATTTTTGAAAAATCTTTCACAAATCGACAGTAGTATCCTGCCAAACCAAGGAAACTACGTACTTCCATCACTGTGGTAGGGCATGGCCAATTTGTGACCGCTTCAACTTTTTGTAGGTCAACTTTAAGACCGTCCTTCCCAATAACATGCCCCAAAAGGTCACCTCATTCAGCCAGAATTCACATTTAGAAAGCTTTGCAAAAAGCTGATTCTCTCTCAAAGTTTGCAGTGTGATTATGAGGTGTTCCTCATGTTCTTCTCTGCTTTTAGAATACACCAAAATATCATCAATAAAGACAATGATGAATTTATCAAGATAAGGTCAGAATACCCGATTCATTAAATCCATAAAAGCTGCGGAAGCATTTGTTAACCTAAATGGCAGCACTAAGAACTCATAATGGCCATATCAGGTTCTAAAAGCAGTTTTCCAAATATGCTCTGCTTTAATCCGCAACTGGTAATACCCTAATCTCAAATCAATTTTTGAAAAGTAACAAGCTCCCTGCAATTGATCAAAGAGATCATCAATCCTTGGTAACGAGTATTTGTTCTTCACGGTCACTTTATTCAACTGCCTGTAATCGATACACATTCGAAGTGACCCATCTTTCTTCTTAACAAATAAAACTGGAGCTCTCCAAGGTGAACTGCTAAGGTGGATAAACCCCTTATCAAGGAGTTCCTGCAACTGCACTTTTAGCTCCTTCAATTCAGGTGGAGCCATACGATATGGTGTAATAGAAATCAGATCAGTACCTGGGTATACATCAATCTCAAACTCTATCTCCCTCTCAGGTGGTAACCCTGGTAGACCATCTGGAAAAACATCTGAAAATTCCCTTACAATAGGAATATCATCCAATGCAACTGATGCTTTAGTAGTATCAACTACTGTAACCAAATACGCCTCACATCCCATCCGAATCAATCGACTCGCCTCAATCACAGATATTAGACCCGATGCACATCTATTTACTTCCCCCTGGAAGCTAAAAGTCTCCTGATCGCCAAGTCTAAAATCTATAGGTTTCATAAAACAATCAATCATAGCTTTATGGGCTGTCAAGCAATCCATGCCTAGAATGACATCAAACTCAAGCATAGGCAATTCAATCAAATTAGCATATAACATATGATCACATGTAGTCATAGCACAATGCTCATATCGAAAACACATAATGATATTTCCCCCTACGGGTGTGGCAACATCCAATGGTATCGGTAGTGGTTTCCTATCAATCCCCAATCTCCCAGCATATACAGGTGAAACAAATGAGTGTGTGGCACCCGAGTCAAATAGCACATAAGCAATATCAAGCTGTATAGAAACCATACTAAAAACTGTGTCATGAGATCCCTGGGCCTACTGTGGGGTCGTAGCAAAAACTCTCCCCTGACACTTGTCGGTAGCTGACTAGCTAGATGTCTGACCTGCACCTGATGGTCTACCCCTACCGAGTCCCCCTTTGCCCATCTGAACTATCGGCTGGGACCCTGTACTGTCTGTCGGCTGTGGAGTCCATATAGGACAATCTCTATTGAAGTGGCCAAACTGTCCACACCGGAGGCATGCTCCTGATCTCATCCTGCACTCCCCTGTGTGCCTCCTTCCACAATGCCTACAAGTAAGTGGCTCTGAGGTCATCTGTCGGGGCCTACCAGAGCCTTAAGAATAAACAGGAGCAGTAAATCTTCCTCTCTGCTCTCTATACTGAGGTCTTCCCTGCCTCTGAGATGAAACTAACTGTTCTGACCTGGGAGGTAATCAGACTGTCTGCTGCTGTGAAGATCCCTTCCCAGGTCTCCGAAACTCACCACCTCTACCCCTCTTCCTCTAGTCTTTCACAGATCTCTCTTCTCTATACTTAGCTTCCATCTGGGCAGCTTTATCAATAACCTTACCTAGAGAGGTAAATTTCACAGCTAGGAGGGCATTAAATAATAGAGCATATAACCCTCTCCTAAATTTGCCAATCAAGTCTTCCTTAGTCTGGGCTATCCTCCTTGCATACTTACTCAATCGTCTAAACTCCCTGGCATACTCGGGAACAGTAAGATTTCTCTGACTTAACTGCTCAAATTTAACAATGTTCCCCGATCGAATCCCTTCGGTCAAAAACTCTTCCATTAATCGCTGTTTGAATTCAATCTAAGTCATCAGGTCATCACTATGGATATTCTCATCTATAAGCTCATCAAACCATGTAGAAGCATCCTTCTGTAACAACAAACCCACTAGATCTATTATTCTGGCATTAGAAC
Organism: Aleurites moluccanus; assembly: GCA_948193065.1. NCBI lineage: Eukaryota > Viridiplantae > Streptophyta > Magnoliopsida > Malpighiales > Euphorbiaceae > Aleurites > Aleurites moluccanus. The sequence goes on along the minus strand of CANXYC010166238.1, from coordinate 8,317 downwards.
ATTGCAGCTTCTTAACAACCTTATCCACCTCCTCCACAAAGTCACTAGGATCCGTGCCATATTCCCCTGCATATGTGGGCAACTGAAACCTTCTAAATTCTGACATAGTTACCCCACCCTCAGGTATAATCTGGCGACCCTTCTGTCTCTGATAAGCAACTGGCACTGGGGGTGCCTCAGGCCATATTTCAGGATGGATGGGTGGTGGGGGAGGCTGTTGCACTGCTGCAGGCTGTGTTGCCAAATGAGACTGCAGTATTTGTAACATTTCCCTCATAAAGTCCTGCATTTCCTGCCTCCAAGGTGCATCCCCCGCCACAAAAGATTCAGTGCGCTTCCTACTCCTGGATGGTTTAGTCACCTGCATTGAGGCATTAGAGGCAACTTCTGCCTCACCACTCAACTCTCTATAATCCCTCTCAATTGTGGGAAAATCTGGTTCCGTAACATGCTTAGACATCCTCACATACTATAAGAAAACACATAATCAAATCAGAAAGAGTAATTTCATATAGGTACGCAGAATATAAAGCAATGACGATGACTGTACTTTGATGATATACAAATACCTATGCTCTATGGTACAAGGGTTATATATGCTAATATCATGCTTACTATATAGGACAAATAGAACCTTCGGCTCTGATACCCACTTTATCATGACCTAAACCGAGGAGCCGTGATGATCCAAGGGTATGGGATCTGCTAGTGGCTACCAGTGCCTCGATGAACCCCTAATACAGTTTAGCCAATACTCAAAAACCTTATTTATTCTAATAGTTCATATAACACACAAATTCATTCATGTTACCCTATTATACCACATGCCAAATCTCATACATATACTTCATGCCAATGTTCTATCGAAAATCCGACAGATTTTCCTCTGTATTTTTAATATGCCAATTTACCATTTATCAATTAAACACTTCCAATATCATTTCCCAACTCAACTCCATCTCTACATCATCAACTCATCCATGCTTCTCAATTCACAAGATAAACCATTATCATTATCATACCTACTATAATACCAAAATAGGCAACTATATCAACATCCACACATAGATAAATACATACATACTAAATCTAATTACTCATACTTTAGATTATAGTACCATAGAGCTACTAGACAGATTTTGGAATAAAGATTAACTCATAATATTTACATATATTTATGAAAATGTCCACAACAAAGAAAGAGAAGCCTATGGAACTCGAACCTCATCGTCACCTGAAAAGATTTAAAGCTGCGTGGGTGAGTATAAAATACTCAGTAAGTAATTATATACAAAAATGCATGAGAATTATATACCATTAAAGCTGAATCGGAACCTAAAAAGGTTAGCAGGAATATAGCAGGGGATAGAACAAATAGTACAGAAAATATGTGATACAAGTGATGAACTATAACTATAGCATATGAAATGTTCAAAATATGGTGAACGATAATAACATGCAGTATGAGTCACATCAAATATGATATAACAAGTAAATAGGGCCAATATGTCCAATATGCATAATTGTGCTAACAAATATATATGGTGCAATAGCGTGAAACCAATAGTTATATAAGAGTGATCGACTCTTACGACTAGAGAATATAACTCTCCTCTAGCAAGGGTCAAATAAGATACTAGTGTGCACACGGTCGACGGATAATCCTGCTACCCCGTCGTAGTAGCCCTGTTATGATATCATATGCAAAATTCTCATATAATGGATATAAGATCACAAATATAGCTCAATTTCACATATAACGACTCATTTTTAGATTACCAGTATCCTATAGGCATTTTGGCCAAAGTTAAGAAACGGGCCCCGGCTGGCGCAAATGGCAAGTCAAATTATGGGTCTGTTTTAGGATTTTTGAGGAGTTTCTGGTTCTCTATATTATGAACATAATTAGGCGGACTATTTGGTATCAATTTGAAGTTTAGAGATAGGGGAAAGGTTTGGGTCAAGCATCGGGTCAAAACACTTTCTAGGTTACAAATTAGCCAGTCGGAAGTTTAGGACAGTTTAGGTCAGTTCAGATAGTCATTTTAGGTGCCAATTGGGTATCTCAAATCAAATTTGGGTTTTTACGTACCAAATCAATTCAAATGCAAATGTTATGCCATATGATGTATAAATGCAATAATTGTATATAAAAACTTACTTCCAAGCTTAGCTAAGGCAAGTAGCTCCTAGCTAGCCGAAGACCCCCTAATGGATGCGGTGACTGCCTAACTTGTCCTTTTCTCGGGAGGCTCGCCTATATTTATATATATTCTCTCTGTAAGGATTCAAATCATCACATATACACACAATACATATCAAATACACATATACTCATAATCAATGGTCACATTTCCTATCAAATGACAAATTTATCCCTTTTGCACATATAGGCCATTCAGCCAAAGCCAAACTTGGGCTACACATATTTAAACCTTATACTCTTTATACAACACATTAATTCACATATTTATTAACATATTAAAGCAAGTTTGGGCTTATGTTCAAGCCTAGATTTCATGCCAAAGTATTTTGAACTTTATAGGTCATAAAGACCTAAACACATCTCAAACTCAAATCAAGCATACCAATTTCGTCCTATATGCATCAAATACGAACCAATCAAACACATTACTCAAATTTAACAAATTTCACACCAAAAATCACTTATAACCCTATCCCTAGTTCAATAACCATTCCGCCTAAGGAGGGCTTAGTCATCTAAACTCAATTTTTCCAATTCAACTTCACAATTCAACAATTAAACACATCGATTTAATAATTATAAGCTCAATTATACTTAATCAAATCAAATTCCTCACTTTTGCCCTAACTAGGTTCGGTGAAAAGGGGTTTTCTCAATCCATTATTAATTCTTCCAATTACACTTACAATTAACCAATTCAAGTTACCAATTACACATCTAAACAATCAATTCCACCAAAACCAAGCCAATTCCACCTTTCCCCCAACCTAGGGCATTCAACCAAAAGGGGGATTTCTTCCTTTTGAGTTTGTTCTTCAATTTTAAGCATTCGAATATCAATTCACCATGTCAATTAAAGATTCAAACATTCAATTGCATAATTTTACAAGAAATTTTACACTTAAACCCTATCCACAAATTCGGTCACTATGCCTTTTCCAAAATTGAAATGCAACTTATGTTCAAACACTCAATTAACATCAATTGAATCCATTAAACATTATTTATACAATCAATTGTTCCATTAAAGCACCAAAAGCATTTTCCCCAATTTTCCCCCAAATCAATTCGGTCACTATGTAAATTACCCAATAAATATTTAATTCCTCAATTAAATCATCCAAATCAACATTCAAATGCTAATAAACTATTAAACAATCAGAAATTTAAACTTACCTTTGGATTTTCCTATGAATGAGCGAACCCTAGACCTCTCAAACTTCCAACCAAAATGAAATTTGAGCTATGGTTTAAGAAATGGAAGATAAATGATGAAGATTTCCACCCAAGCTTAAAAACAATCTCCAAAACCTAAAATGCTCTTTAATAGCCGAACCAAAGAGAAAATTTTCTCTTCTTTTCTATGGCTCACAATTTTTGGGTGAAGAAGAAGGAAAAATGCATAATTGTTTAAATTATTTTAATAGTTAGTGGACTTTTGCCACACAATCCAATACAAACAATCTCATAAAGTGAACTTTGCAACCTATACATGCATCCTTTGGATTGAAATGCACGAATACTTTGTTCCACTGAATCTAGATAAATGAAAGTGCTATTCACTCCTTCCTCTTTCACTTTTGCTTTAATTGGGTCCTTATAAAATATCTACTAAATCCCTAATTTTTATTTCCTTTTGCAATTAAGTCCTATCATTTTTGAAACCTAATTTGGATATTTTATTTTATTTTATTTATTTTATTATTATTATTTTAGTTTATCCAAAAAATCAATTAACAATCAAACACACATGTAGGCACATCAAAATAATTTCAAATAAATTGATAGAAATTCCCGAAGGTCCTTAACTATACTAGGCTCGGTTAGGACTTGGTGTTACGTAATGTTTCTGCTGAACCTGCAAAAAATGATTATTGTGAATAAAGAGTATGAAATATGAGCAAAAATAAAGTCAGAAAGTACCTGAAAGGTATCAAGGCTATAGAAAAATGCACAAATCATCCTGAACTCACTCAAATCCGAACTAGTCTTGTATTCCCTATTTCACCAGATACCAACAAGGAATACATCTAGCCTAGGGCTACTGAGAGCAGGGGTAAGCGTCGAAAAGTATTCGTAAGCCCATACCTAATTCAAACATTCAAGCAGAAAAACTAAGCAAAAATTCAAATAAAAGGTGCAGAGCATACCTCCAGATGAAGTAAGTCCCTCCATAAGAATTGAAAGTTCCCTGAGACAGATCAGACATCTCTCGATACATGGTGCTCAGAATATTGCCAACCCAATCATACTTAACCAATAGAGTCAGGTCCATCAAACTCGACAGTATATTCAGATTAACAGTGTCTTGACTAGTACAGCCAAATGTTCATCCCGCCAGAATCAGCACATCAATCTGGCTATAACCTCAACATCAAATATCTCTTTTGTAAAAGGCTCCATCTATTTTAAGCAAGCCTAAAGCCAAGTGCAGGGCACTAATATACAATCCCAAGGAGGATCTTGACCTATAAGCTGAACCAGATCCTCAGAAGTAAAAGTGGTCCTCCAGTCTGAGCAAACATCTAGGTGATGAGTTCCGAAATGAAGACTAGTCAGCATCGACAGGTCAATTGGAGTAACTGTTAGCTCTCCATATGGAAAATGGAAAGTATTGGTGGTATCCCACCACTGCTCAGCTAATGCCTTAATCAGGGCTATATTGCTCTTAAGGGATGTCTTGATTTTTAGAAAAGATGCAAAGCCAGTGGGCTCTAATAAGGGCTTTATCGAGGTTTCAGCCGATAAAGCATTTGCTAGATAAGCTAAATTCAACCTAGCACCTCTGTTCCTAAGCTTGGTTGTCTTTATGCATTTGAAAAAAAAATGAATAATGAAAAAAGAGAGAAAAAAAGAGAGTTGAAAAAATACCTAAATCCTACCATCCCAAGAGACATATTGTTCTGGCTCTTGCAACAGATTTTCAGGGTCTGGATTATCCCGCGGGGCCTCATAGCTATGATGTCTCCTATTGCTAGTAGCACTACCTGAAGTCAAAGACATAAAAGGAGAAGGGAAAAACTTTTAAAGAGAGAAAGCTAGATAGAGAAGGATGAGAGTGAAAATGAGAGTGAAAGAAAAGTGAGAACCTTACCCCTTATTTATAGATTTTGAGAATTTAAAAAATGACCATCACGTTATTAACCTGGCCTGAAACAAGGAAAGATGCAATTTCGGAACATTTCAAGTCAGAATGAAGTGCCGTCAATTTTGTTACATTCGTATGATTTTTCTCTATTAATAGAGCTATCATTTGCCCAAATCTGACCTAGGATGCTTCTATTTTGTAGAAAATATCATAAACGAAAAAATATCAGAAAAATTGAAAGTGACTAAAGCTTTGTAGATCAAACTTGCACATCTCCAAATACTTCAAACTGCGCCCAAAAAGCATTTATTTTGTTTCAAATAGGTAGAAACAACTCGGTTCACTAACATCACGTATGACATCTAAAATGGACAATCGTGATGGGCGCAGCTGTCAACACTGATTTTTTACACCCCTCAGCCTTGTGCTAAGCCGAACGACACTAACCGGAACTCAAGCCATTCACAGATGGACTCAGAAGACATTAGAACGGGTTTGAGCCCTCACTGCCACCCCAAGGGAGAGGCATTACAGCCTTGGCTTAGGGGCGGCAGCTTAGGTTGCCACTCTAGACGGGCGGTACCAAGGCCAAACCCCTATGGTGGCACTTCTCCTTCATGCCCATGGCAGCTTCATTTTTTAACACTTTTTCATCAACCCACATCGGGAAATAATGAAACTTGACCCCCCAAGTCTCTATTATAAATAGAGAGTCTCCCTCACCTAATTCTGGGCACTAAAATGATTTTAGGTTGAGTTATCACTAATTGATTTCTTCTTCTCTTCCTCTTTTACCAATATTTCTTATTTCTTTAGTTCTCTTTGATATAAAGGACAAAATTGGGGCGTGTGGAGCCTCAAAATAGTGATGGAGCAATAGGCTCTCTAAGAACCACAGTTGGCTGTACAGGAGCTGGAGCAATTGGTACTGCAGCAAGTGTAATATGGGGGTGGCACTGCTGCTGGTACTAGAGGTGGCGGTACATTCTATCATTCCTGCCTCAATTCTACCAGTTCCCTATGCAGATCCATCATTCCCCTCATCATCTCATATCTCTAAGGGTCATTACTCCTCTCTGTACCCTCTGTAGTCTATCAAAATATAAACGGTCCCTTAGAAATAGAAACTTCCCTGACCAGGGACTCATTAGAGGCTATCTCAGCCTCTCTGGTATCTCTATCTTCGGCATCAGGCATCTCTGTAAAACTGTCTGAAAAATAGAACACGTACTCAGTATATTATAGAAATGCAGAATACTTATACACATTTGACGAATGCAACAAAAGACGATACAGGAATTCCTATGCTCCATGGTGCCCTTAACTCTACCCATACTCTACTTAGTTACTATTTCTTTATAACTTAGGCTCTGATATCTGTAAACACAGAGCTTTGATACCACCTCGGTCATGACCCATTTTCGAATTGCAACGGTCCTAGGGTGCGAGAGATGTCGAGGCGACCGACACCCATAGAACCTATCAATCACAACAATACAATAACAATATTGCAACGGAAATATCTATACCTATCATCAATCAATAATAACAGTATATAACCATACACTACACATATGCACTATTCATTCTGTCACTCTGTCATTCATTCTGTAACTTTTTGTAAATACTATAATCATATCATTAATAATCTCCAATATTCCCATACATAGATGTTCATATACTAACTATACCGTACAAAACCCATAGAGCAGCTAGGATATGAATATATAAAATAATACAATATTTAAAATAATTACACTGCTATAAAACTATAGAATCCACAGAGAGTCAAAATGCTGGGACTTCTGCCTCCTACTCTGCACCTAAGAGGGTAAACAGTAAGAAGGTGAGTATATATGATACTCAGTGAATCTAATATGCATCGACTAATAAAAATAGGTAATGGAATATCAATAAGCAATAGGCAGATGAAATAATGAATCAATCTACTCAGAATCTCTATAATACAGAATCAAGTACATAATATGACTGTAAGTAAACAATCACATCAATGGAATGTATATCACATGGATAAGATGGAAATGATAGATATAGATCCATGAAATGCATAGAAATGTGTCAAGCATAAATCACTCGTATAAATAAACATAAGACTGTACGGGTCTTATGACTAGGACATACCTTCCTAGTACAGGGTACTATAGCAATACATTGTGCACAATGCCGACAGTATGAACTCACTACCCTGTCGGGGCGGCAGCTCTATCAAATCATCTCAGAAACAATAACACATCAATAGATACCATTTTACAACAATGGAATCACCAATATCAATAAACTCATCATCAATCAATTCAATAAGCAATAGAGTCAATAAGACATCAATAACAATCGAATATACGATGACCAAAAGTCTAGCAATTAATAATGGGATAAAGCAAAAATTGATCATTTACGGCCAAAAAAGTTGATGCAATTGGCATGCCATTGACGCTGGCGACGATGGCATTCAAATGGTTGGCCTATGGATTTTGAGCTAGGTTTTGGTGCAAGATTGACATTGCCCTAAATATCAATAACAATACACATTGAAAGCAATTCCATATGCAATATATATACATCAATAGACATCATCAAATGGTTCAAATTGGCATACAAAAGCCATAGGAAAACAAGAACAAAATTTAGGCAAATTTGCCCTAAAGTGATTCGGCCACTTTAGGATTTTCACTCAAGGATTCCAATTTGCATTCTAACAATTTAGGCATGACAAATGATGCATAAAAGACTCACCTAACACTCCAATTCACCAAGCAAAATTGCTTTGCCATAAATTCCTCAAATTCTTCAAAGTAGGCTAATTCGGGAATTTTCCTCAAATGAATTTTCTACAACAATGTAACCATCAATTAATCACCAATTGTAACACCCCAATTTAAAGGCTTAGAACTTAAGCTTTAAGAGGCAAACCTAAGGGGTTCCTTATGTGTTTATATGATATGTACTATGCATGTTTATGTTTGAATTGAATGAATATGCATGTTTTAGATAGTTTTACACAT
>CANXYC010166193.1:0-20416 GCA_948193065.1 Aleurites moluccanus | reverse complement strand
ATGTTGTGTCACGTTACATCATTAATGTTTATGTGTTAGTGGTGGATTCCACATCACCCTATTTTCCATCGTCAACATATACATACAATGTCATTCATCATCATCATAAACATCATATAATATGACATAAACATACATCATGATCCTAAATCTAATGCAATAATGATAGTTATATACACATATTTCATCCATCAATGCATTCATCAATGCTTGTTTACAGAGTTAAATTAAATATATCAACTCACAACTTGACGATCATTAACCAGTTAGCTCTTTTCGGAGCGCCTCCTGATGACAATAAGGAATACATTCAAAATTTATCGAAAATCTACGCGTCCCATATTTTCCAGTCCCGGCTTCGATCTCCGATCGGGGCAAAATTGGTGCCATTGGAAAGCCGATGAAAAATGGAGTTCAACAAAATTAGAGTCATCGGGATTGGCCACCGGAATTGGCCGGAATCCGCCATTGAAGGTCCGGTGGTTCCGTTTTTCGATCTCCTTTTTCAGTGAACTTCAGGTAGCAATATAGGTACCAAAAGAAAGTTGGGATCAATACAAAATCATAGGAATAAGAATCACTCAATTTAGAGTTCAAATGAGAGAGTTATGGCTAATTGAAATTTTTTGACAACATGGTCATGGGAGCTATTTTGAATAGAAATAACTCCTTACCTGGCGGTTGGAATTAAGCAAGACCGGTGCCTATAAACTCTCCTCATGGCAGGCTACACGGTGGTATGGGAGATGTCAATCACCTCCCTCTGATTTGGCCAGAATCAGCGCCAGAAGTCGGACCACCAACCACCTCCTTCTCCTCTTCTTCTTCTACTTCTTCTTCTTCCTCTGCTGCTTCTGCTCCTTCTCACGTTCCAGCATATTAAAATCTGCTGACAGCCAATCTGAGGCCACCACGTGGCAGTATCTGATTGGTCCTAATTTTATTTTATTTTTTCTGAAAAATTGTAGAAAATTCATTTTAAGTCCAAAAATTATAAATAAATAGTCAATAAATTCCTTGTAAAATATACTTCATTTTAACATACTAAAACTTGAAAAATATTATTTTTCTAATTTAATATAAATTACTTAAATTAAAATTAATTTTTTGAAAAATATATTTTCCTTTTTATTTTCAAATATTTATTTCTTCAAAATATAATAAATTCCAAAAATTCTTTTATATTCATAACTTTAATTAAATATTCACAAAAAAATTTATTATTTATAATATAGAATATAATTTTTAAAAATATGGATATTATAAAATTATTCCTTTAAGATCATACAATCAACCTCACAAAAATCCTGCAACCAGAAATTTCTAGATTTCTCAAACATTTATATCTTCAATTAATTTAAATTCAACAAACATAAAATTCATAAAATGAAAAGAAAAAATTGCAGATATTACATTCTTCCCCCCTTAAATAAATTCATCCTCGAATTTATAATAACCTGCCTCAAGCCTGAAATAGATGGGATACTTGTCTTGCATGTTTTGCTCACTTTCCCAAGTGCACTCTTCCATAGCTTGATTTCTCCATAGGACCTTAACCATTGGCATCTCCTTATTCCTTAGCTTTTTAACCATTTGGTCCATAATTGCAATTATAGTTTCTTTATACGTCAAATCTGGTTGGAGGTCCACTTCCGAAACTTGCAGTACATGGGAAGGGTCGGCAATATACTTCCGAAGCATCGATATATGAAATACCGAATGCACCTTTTCCATGCTAGGAGGCAAAGCTAACTTGTATGAAACCTCTCTAACCTTACTCAGAATCTCAAAGGGTCCAATAAATCGAGGAGACAACTTGCCTCTCTTGCCAAACCATAGAACTCCTTTCATTGGAGAGATCTTTAGAAATACAAGATCTCCAACGGAAAACTGAAGATCTTTCCTCTTTGGGTCGGCATAGCTCTTTTGGCGACTGAAAGCTGTCTTTAATCTTTCTCGGATCAGTGGAACCTTTTCTGACGTATATCTTATCAACTCCAGTCCTTCGATATGCTTTTCTCCATCTTCATCCCAACACAATGGAGATCTGCATTTCCTTCCATATAAAGCTTTATAAGGAGACATCGGAATTGTGGAATGATAGCTGTTGTTGTAAGCAAACTATATCAATAGCAAGTGAGCATCTCAATTTCCTCCAAAGTCTAGAATGCACATCCTCAGCATGTCTTCTAGAGTTTGGATGGTCCTCTCTGATAGCCCATCTATTTGCGGATGGAAAGCTGTGCTAAAATCAAGCTGTGTACCCAGGCATTCTTGCAATTTCTGCCAAAACCTCGAGGTGAACTGAGTACCTCTATATGAGATAATCAAAACTGGAACCCCATGAAATTTGATAATCTCATCAACATAAATCTAGGCATACTGAGAAGCTGCATAAGTCGTCTTGACTGGAAAGAAATGAGCTGACTTGGTTAATCTATCCACAATGACCCATATCGAGTCATAGCCCCTTGAAGTCCTTGGCAATCCAACCACAAAATCCATAGTCACCCTCTCCTATTTCCATTCTGGTAATGGCAGCTCTTGGAGCAATCCCGATGGTTTCTGATGCTCGAACTTGACTTGCTGACATGTTAGACATTTGGATACATATTCTGCAACATCTCTTTTTATTCCACTCCACCAATATGAATTTTTAATGTCATGGTACATCTTTGTTGTACCTGGATGCACATTATACTTAGAATGATGTGCTTCCTTAAGAATCATATCTCTCAAACCATCAACTGCTGGAACACATAACCTGCTACTATGTCTTAACATGCCATCATTCATAGTAAATCCTAGAGCATTTTCTAACCCCACATCATTCCTTATCTTCACCAATTGAGGGTCTTTGTCTTGAGCTTCTCTAATTTGATCAATGAGGAGCGGCTTGATTTGGAAGTTTGCCAACAACACTCCTGAATCTAACAATTCCAAACTGATCCCCATATCATGCAATCTCTGCACTTTCCTCACTAATGATCTTCTACTCACTTGAATATAGGCTAAGCTCCCCAAGGACTTCCTGCTCAGTGCATCGGCTACAACATTAGCTTTTCCTGGATGATACAAAATTTCACAGTTATAATCCTTAAGCAATTCGACCCACCTTCTTTGCCTAAGGTTAAGATCTTTCTGCTGGAATATATACTTCACACTCTTATGATCTGTGAAAATCTCACATTTCTCACCATACATATAATGTCTCCATATCTTTAGGGCAAATATAACTGCAGCCATCTCAAGATCATGAGTTGGATAATTTACCTCATGCTTCCTCAACTGTCTAGAAGCATAGGCTATTACTTTTCCATGCTGTATAAGCACACAACCAAGCCCTACTCTCGATACATCACAATACACCGCATATCCTCCTTCACCAGACGACAAAGCTAAGATAGGTGCCATGGTGAGACAAGTCTTTAACTTCTGGAATCTCTCTTCCTATGCATCCGATCATAGAAATTTAACTTGCTTCAGGGTAAGTTTGCTCAAAGGAGCTGCAATCTTGGAAAAGTCTTGAACAAACCTCCTGTAGTAGCTTGCCAGACCTAAGAAACTTCTAACTTCTGAAATATTCATGGGTCTAGGCCAGCTAAGAATTGCATCAACCTTTCTAGGATCAACTTCAATCCCTTCTTTGCTCACTATGTGCCCTAGAAAGCCCACATTCTCAAGCCAGAATTCACACTTCGAAAATTTGGCAAACTGTCACACCACAACTCCAGTGATGCGACGGTCCTAGGGCAAGAGTAAGCATAAGGCCACCATAAACCCGTAGAACTCCCATATCCTGGATCTCATTTATTACACGTTTATATTAATTATAGATATCATACAATAATCATTTCTTTAAATCCAGTTAAGCATCAATCATATCTTTACCATTATCATTTCCTAATTTTCCTCTTGTTCCTTACTGATCAAAAGATATATCCCACATCACTAAGGAACAAGAGCAAACCAAAAAGGTAATAAATTATGCATCAAAATATTTTCATCCCCCAATGACCATTTACGGAGCTCTAGAGTATACTCCCAATACATATTGTGTCATAATACCATTCAATGAATATACATACTTATATTTCAAAATAATTACAATGAAGGCTTCTTGGAAGAATCAGTCAAGAAGCTGGATCTTCTCTACTAGCTCCCTCACGAGCTACACTATCACTTAAAATCCATAGAAGAGGAGTGAGCCTTCAACCCAGTAAGATATAAACATGCAATAGGAAAGAAATACATATACATATATATACACATATAATCTGAAAGAAGTAGCAATTTCAAGAACATGGGTACAAACCAGAAAGTGGTTAGGCTTACAAGAAACAGAGTGCTCACAATTGAATAGCACTATCAAATATCATGGTAGAACTACAAAGTGTATCAGTAGCCATGCTACCTATCACAACAGAGTGCATCAGTAGTCCTTGTTACCTTATCGCAAACGCATGCTTGGCCAGGCATACGCCTAGAGCTCGTGGTCCCCTCTAGGTGGAACACTGATAAAATAACCCTATCAGCTAGGTTCCCAAAGTGCACAATGGACCAATGAATTTACTCGCATTGGGAAGAACATTCTATCCATAGGGTCATATGGTTTCATCTCACAAGAAATATATTGGTCACAAGACCACCAACATATATTTTAACAAGTAATAAGCAAGTGGGAATCATATGAACTTGATCCAAGAAAATTGATCAAGCCACTTACAATATATATATATATATACATATACATGGTAATTTCATGAACAAATGGTAAATCTAATCCTTAGGATATCATAGGATTTTCAATTAATAGTCCAGTAATATCATGTCAAGCATACAAGAACCATATGGGTTAACATTTAGAATACTTGGTCATATTATCTCAAGAAGCAATGACAAATGCAATGTTCATACTTACCTCTACACAATTTATCCTTGAATTCCTTTTAGCAATTGGCTCAACACAATTCTCCTCAATTTCCTTGATTTCGCTCTCCTAAGAAATTTTCCCAAACATATAAAATTAGGGTTTTCTTAAATCAATACTATTCAACATGATTTCTTAATAATTAACCATCTTAGAGTTTCTATTCTTAATTTCTAACGTCAATTCAATTTATCTGTTAAAGAAAAATCTGCATTTAATTCGAATTTACTGTTCATGCTACTATTCATAATTCTAATTCCTCTAATAGTAATTATAATGTATAACCTTAAAATATTTGTAATAATTTCTTATATACCCATAATTATTTATTTTAACTGCCAGACTTAATTAATCTAAAAGAAAATGAATCTTGAAGAAATTTACCTTATTTCTCAAACACTGAATTCCCTGAGATATACTGTTTGAATCTAACAATTAATGCCTCATAATATGCTAATCTAGAGATCTAATGCATTAATTTTGAATATTAATGCCTTAGACAATAAATGAAATAAATCTGGAAAAGACGGAAGAAGAACGAAGAAAAAAGAAAAGAAATCGCACAGAAAATCACTACTGGGCACTGGGTTAAATAGGCCACTGCCCAAAATCCCACTCGCCAGCTCACCAACTTGCCTCGGCAATGCTATACCTCATAAGCTAGCTCGCCATTTCCAGCTCGTACTTTCCAGTTCGCTAAACTGATCCAACAATGCCACTTCACAAAAGTCATTTCGCTAATCCAGCTCACATATGTCACCTCGCATATGCTGCCTCACCAAACTCTCCTCGCGAACCCTTCCTTGCATATGCCGCCTCGATAATGCCTCTTCACCTCTTTGTCAACTCGCTTTTCCTATCTCTCTCTTCGCCAAACTCTGCTCTCGAACTGCCACTTCACACATTCCCTTTTCGCATAATTCTTCTTCGCATAATGTCACCTCGTCTTTTCCTCTTCGCCTAACTCCACTTCGCATATGCCATCTCGCATATGCCTCTTCGCCAATTGCTACTTCGGCAATTTCACCTCGCCAATTCGCCGTATTGCCGGCTCGCAAATGCCACCTCGCATTTTACCGGCTCACCATAACCAGTCTCTGCCCAAACTGAGACTCTTCCCTGATAACTTATACTTAATCAGCTCGAAAATGAGCTTCAATCATCCAAAATTTCTGATTCTTTTTGCCACTAAAAATAAACATGCAGGGTTTCAACATATCCAAAATTTAAATCATAAAGTCAACTACACTGACCATGGTGACTTTCTAAAATTACCCAGACTTACTGCCCTAAAATCTATCCGAACAGACCTGAGAAAATTCACTCTCCATTGAGTTATACTTATCTAAAATTCCTAAAATTTTACAAAAAATGCCACAATATACAAAGAAACATTTTTAATGTTTACACCTTTTGCTCAAACTGCCTCAGTCATTTCCAAAAATTTCAAATAGACACAGACTCCCTGCAGACAGGCTGAACCAGACAAATCCTGCTTAAGGAGACATAACTCCTCACACACATAGAATTTTACCAAGCCATTTTACAGAATTGAAGATGAAATATAAATCCACAACTTTTATGTTTTACACTTTACCAAATTATTTATTTAAGATTAAGCATTCAGCCTCATAAAAAAAAAATTCCTGTAACCAGAATTTCTGGATTTTTCAAACATTCTCATCCTTAATTAATTTAAATTCATCAAATATATAATAAATAAAATACAACAAAATGAAAAATATTACATTCTTCCCCCTTAAATAAATTCATCCTCGAATTTATAATAATCTGCCTCAAGCCTGAAATAAATGGGGATGTTTATCTTGCATGCTTCGCTCACTCTCCCATGTACACTCTTCCAAAGCTTGATTTCTCCATAGGACCTTAACCATTGGTATCTCCTTATTCCTTAGCTTCTTAACCATTCGATCCGCAATGGAAATTGGAGTTTCCTCATACGTCAAATCTGGTTGAAGGTCCACTTTCGGCACTTGTAGCACATGAGAAGGATCAGCCACATACTTACGAAGCATCGATACATGAAATACCGGATGTACCTTGTCCATGCCAGGAGGCAAAGCTAACTTGTATGAAACCTCTCCAACCTTACTCAGAATTTCAAAGGGTCCAATAAATCATGGAGACAGCTTGCCTCTTTTGCCAAACCACTTTTGCCAAACCGTAGAACTTCTTTCATTGGAGAGATCTTTAGAAATACAAGATCTCCAATGGAAAAGTGAAGATCTTTCCTCTTTGGGTCAGCATAACTCTTTTGGTGACTGAAAGCTATCTTCAATCTATCTCAGATCAATGGAACCTTCTTTGAAGTATACCTTATCAATTCCAGTCCTTCAATATGCTTTTCTCCAATTTCATCCCAACACAAGGGAGATCTGCATCTCCTTCTATATAAGGCTTCATAAGGAGACATTTGGATCGTGGAATGATAGCTGTTGTTGTAGGCAAACTCTATCAATGGCAAGTGAGCATCCCAATTCCCTTTGAAATCTAGAATGCACATCCTCAGCATGTCTTCTAGAGTTTGGATGATCCTCTCTGATTGCCCATCTGTTTGTGGATGGAAAGTTGTGCTAAAATCAAGCTGAGTACCCAGACATTCTTGCAATTTCTGCCAAAACCTCGAGGTGAACTAAGTACCTCTATCTGAGATAATCGAAACTAGAACCCCATAAAATTTAACAATCTCATCCACATAAATCTGGGCATACTGAGAAGCTCCATAAGTCATCTTGACTGGCAAGAAATGGGCCGACTTGGTCAATCTATCCACAATGACCCATATCAAGTCATAGCCCCTTGAAGTTCTTGGCAATCCAACCACAAAATCCATAGTTACTCTCTCCTATTTTCATTCCGGCAATGGCAAGTCTTGGAGCAACCCTGATGGTTTGTGATGCTCAAACTTGACTTGCTGACAAGTTAGACATTTGGATACATATTCCGCAACATCTCTTTTCATTCCACTCCACCAATATGAATTCTTAATATCATGGTACATCTTTGTTGCACCTGGATGCACATTATACTTAGCATGATGTGCTTCCTTAAGAATCATATCTCTCAACCCATTAACTTCTGGAACACATAACCTGGTACCATGCCTCAACATGCCATCATTCACATTAAATCCTGGAGCTTTTTCTGATCTCACATTATCTTTTATCTTCACCAATTGAAGGTCTTTGTCTTGAGCTTCTCTAATTTGATCAATGAGAAGCGGCTTGACTTGGAAATTTGCCAAAAGCACTCCTGAATCTGACAATTCCAAACTGATTCCTATATCATGCAATCTCTGCACTTCCCTTACTAAAGGCCTTCTACTCACTTGAATATGGGCTAAGCTCCCCAAGGACTTCCTACTCAGTGCATCAGCTACAACATTAGCTTTCCCTGGATGATATAAGATTTTACAGTCATAATCCTTAAGCAATTCAACCCATCTTCTTCACCTAAGGTTAAGATCCTTCTGTTGGAATATATACTTCAAACTCTTATGATATGTGAAAATCTCACACTTCTCACCATACAAGTAGTGTCTCTAGATCTTCAATGCAAATATTACTGCAGCCATCTCAAGATCATGAGTTAGATAATTCATCTCATGCTTCCTCAACTGCCTAGAAGCATAGGCTATCACTCTTCCATGCTGCATAAGCACACAACCAAGTCCCAGTCCCACTCTCGATGCATCACAATACACCGCATATCCTCCTTCACCAGATGGCAAAGTTAAAACAGGTGACGTGGTGAGACAAGTCTTTAACTTCTGGAAGCTCTCTTCATAAGCATCCGACCATAAAAGTTTAACTTGCTTTTGGGTAAGCTTGCTCAAAAGAGCTGCAATCTTGGAGAAGTCTTGAACAAATCTCCTATAGTAGCATGCCAAACCCAAGAAAATTCTAACTTCCGAAACATTCGTGGGTTTAAGCCAGCTAAGAATTGCATCAACCTTCCTAGGATCAACTTTAATCCCATCTTTGCTCACTATATGCCCCTAAAAACCAACACTCTCAAGTCAGAATTCACACTTCAAAAATTTGGCAAATAGTTGATGCTCTCTCAAAGTCTGCAATATAATTCTAAGGTGTTCCTCATGCTCTTCTTTACTCTTAGAATACACAAGAATGTCATCAATAAACACAATGACAAACTTATCTAAGAATGTCCTGAACACTCTATTCATTATGTCTATAAATGCAGCTGGTGTATTAGTCAATCCAAATGGCAACACTAAGAACTCATAGTGTCCATATCAGGTCCAGAATGCCGTCTTCGATACATCCTCATTCCGAATTCTCAACTGATGGTACCCCGACCTCAAATATATCTTGGAGAAATGACTTGCACCTTGCAACTGATCAAATAAATCATCTATTCTTGGTAAAGGATAATTATTCTTGATAGTTACCTTGTTGAGCTTCCTGTAGTCGATACACAATCTCATAGAACCATTCTTCTTCATCACAAAGAGTACAGGTACTCCCCACAGTGAACTACTGGGTCTAATAAATCCTTTGTCAAGCAAATCTTGCAATTGAGTCTTCAATTCTTTCAACTCGACTGGTGCCATATGGTAGGGAGGAATAGAAATCGGACTCGTGCCAGGTAGCAACTCTATACCGAACTCTATCTCTATATCTGGTGGCAAATCAGGTAATTCTTTAGGAAATACATCCGGGAACTCATTGACTATTGAAATCTACTCCATACTACTCACTTCCTTACCTGTATCCCGGACATATGCCAAATACCCTTGGCAACCCTTTCTTAACAACCTTCTTGCCCCAATGGTAGATATCATATTGTATGGTACCTCGCTTCGCTCCCCTTGGAACTCAAATTTTTCACCCGAAGGTGGTTTAAATACAAGCTTCTTCCCATTACAATCTATAATGGCATAGTGCTTGGACAACCAATCCATGCCCAATATCACACCAAACTCCAACACTGGCAATTCAATCAAATCCACATTTAAACTCTTGCCACCTATGCTAACCACATAGGATGGATAAGAATTCTTAACCTCAATCTCTTCCTCTAAAGGAGTAGAAATAACCAACACACTTTCAAGCAATTTACAAGGCACATGCAACTTCTTAGCAAAACATGACGACACAAAGGAATGCGTAGCTCCCGAATCAAACAATATTCTAGCATTCAAAGCTTGAATCGGAAGAATACCTGTAACCACTGTATTAGATGCTTGGGCTTCATGCTGAGCTAAAGCAAAAACTCTCCCTCTGCCTCTACCCATAGGAGTTGATCCAGAAGCCTGAGCCTCATACTGACCCGATCCTCTGCCAGCCTCAATGGTCCTGCCCAGAATACCTCTACCTCCCCCTGGCAGCTGACTAATGCTCCTCTCTCTGCTCATCTGAACTATAGCCTGAGAAGCTTGAGGTCTACCTCCAAAGGGTGGCTGTAGACAATTCTTGAGAAAATGACCTTGTTGTCTACACCTGAAACAAGCTCCTGATGCATAATGGCAAAGCCCACTATGAAATTTACCGCATGCAGGACATAGAGGTTTAAGAGCCCTGGGTGATGCAAAACTAGCTGATCCCTGACTCATCTGAGAAGTAGGTCCAGGAGTAGTCCTACTCTATTGTAGTCTCCCTGAAGGTCCTCTATACCTACTTCTAGGAGCTGACTGATGGGCCACTACCATAGTCTTCATCCCACTATCTAGTTTGGAAGAACTATCAGCCTTAAACTTCTTCTTCTCAACCCTCTATGATCTGGCTTCCATCTCCCTAATCTCAATTATCCTAGCTTTGTCCACCAACTTGGAATAAGAATCAAATTCAAGTGCAGCTAGGAGCTTGAACAATAGAGCCACCAATCCTCTGCGGAATCGCTGAATCTGTGCCCCTTCTATAAGCACCAATGCAAGAGCAAACTTATTTAGCTGGCTAAACTTCCTGGCATATTCTGAAATACTCATGCCAGGGGTCTAAACTAATCTCTTGAACTCCAGGGACTTAGCTTCCCTCACACTCTCAGGAAGGAATTCATTCAACACTAATTTTTTGAATCTCTCCCAAGATAACTCTTCATTATCCCGAAGCATACCAGAAATGCTTCTCTTGAACCAGTCTTTTACTTCAGCCTTCATCAGATAACCCACAAACTCTATGGCTCTTCTGTCAGGAATCCTTAGAATTTGCACTTTCTCTTCAATTTCTTTTAAGAAATTGGTAGGATCCACTTCACCCTTATATTCTGAGGGCTTGAGCTTGAGAAACCTTTCAAAGGATACCTCTTCTTCTTGACGCACTACCGGTGGTGGAACTACCGGAGGAACAAGGATTTCCGGAACCTGAACTGGAGGTACTTGTTGCTGCCTTTGCTAAGTAATAAACTCAGCTATCATTGTATAGTTCCTCTGCAACTGGTCTAACTGTTGTGCTATATGAGCTACATCCACTGGTGGCACAGGAGGAACCTCATCACCTCCATTACCGCCTACAGAACCTTCTTCAGAAGGTAAATCCTGCCTAGGACAGCCTTGACCTCGACCTCTACCACGACGCGGAGGCATCTCGATACTGATAAGAAGAACAAACATTATCAGACTCACTACGCACACTTAACGTAGATATAAATACCAAAGGAAGACATAATTTGACGAAACACAAATCCTATGCTCTGTAGTTATCTTAATCAACACTTATACTAGTACTCATGCATCTCTATCTATCTTCTATGCTAAGGATTATAAACCTAGAGTTCTGATACCACCTCTGTCACACCCCAACTTTAGTGGTGCGACAGTCCTAGGGCAAGGGTAGGCATAAGGACACCATAAACCCGTAGAACTCCCATATCCTGGATCTCATTTCTTACACATTCATATTAATTATAGATATCATACAATAATCATTTCTTTAAATCCAATTAAGCATCAATCATATCTTTACCATTATCATTTCATAATTTTCCTCTTGTTCCTTGCTAATAAAAAGATGTATCCCACATCATTAAGGAACAAGAGCAAACCAAAAAGGTAATAAATTATACATTAAAATATTTTCATCCCCCAATGACCATCTACGGAGTTCTAGAGTATACTTTCAATACATATTGTGCCATAATACCATTCAATGAATATACATAATCATATTTCAAAATAATTACAATGAAGGCTTCTTGGAAGAATTAGTCAAGAAGCTGGATCTTCTCTACAAGCTCCCTCACGAGCTACACTATTACCTGAAATCCACATAAGAGGAGTGAGCCTTCAACTCAGTAAGATATGAACATGCAATAGGAAAGAAATACATATACATATATATAAACATATAATCCTAAAGAAGTAACAATTTCAAGAATATGGGTACAAATCAGAAAGTAGTTAGGCTTACAAGAAACAGAGTGCTCACTCTAGCCCTTATGGGTTCTAGGTTGATCACACATTCCCCAAAGATCCAAGCTAAAATACAGAAAAATACATCCGACGAACAAAATAAGAATCGAATAAACAAAGTAAAAGGAAAAGATGGTTTTTTAATATTTTTTAGATTTTAAGCTTTTATACAGCTTGTCTGCGTATCTCATTGAATAGGAATCAAAACCCATGCAGTTCTTACTTCTTGCGAAGGAGGGTTGATTTTATGCCCAATTTATCATGTTTTAGTTCTTTATTTTGATTCTCTATTAAACTAAAGAAAGGTAGAAGATGATTTTTTTTTAATGCTCTATCAAAATAAGAAGAGAATAAGGAGTTTATGAGTTGATATCTTTTGTCTTAATCTTTGGGAAGGCAGCGGACGGAGTGCTCTTTTGGATCGGAGTTCCACCTTGAATCGATCGAAGCATGGGGAGATGGTCGACAGGTGGAGAGATGGTTGAACTGCCTTTTACCTGACAATTCAAAAAGAAAAGAAAAGAAACGAACATAATAACTTTATGTTAAATTAATTTTGAGGCTCCACGTGCCCTAAAAAGTCCTTCTTTAAACTCAAAGAGAGCTAAAGAAATAAGAAAGAATAGGTATATGAGGGAGAAAAGAGTGAAATCAAATAGTGAAAACTCAAAATAGATGATTTTCTGTGTACCTTGGAAGGTGGGAGAAGCTTTCTATTTATAATAGAAGCTTGAGGGGCCTCATTTCATCATTTCCCGATGTGGAATTTGGTGAAAAAGTGCAAAATATGGAGCTGCCGCTGGGAAGAAGAAGGAGTGCCACTAGAGGGGGGTGGTGATGCCGCCAGAGAGGGAAGGCGACAGCTCAAAAGGGTGGTTGTGCTGCAGCCCCCAAGGTATGGCGGCACCGCCCCTAAGGTTGGCGGCAATGCTATCCCTTGAGGGTGGTAGCCCGGGCCTCAACCCGTCCTAATGCTTTCTAAGTCCGTCTGTGAATGGCTTAGGCTCCGGTGCTTGGCACAAGTCCGAGAGGTATAAAAAATCAGTGTTCACACATATCAAAAGGAGGTAAAAGGTATTTTGTAACCTTTATAGATTATTATTCTAGGTATACACTAGTATATTTGCTTAGAAGTAAAAAATAAAACGGAAGAGAAATTCTTAATCTTTAAAGCAGAAGTAGAAAATAGACTTGAGAAAAAAAATTAAAAGACTAAGATTTGATAGGGGAGGTGAATATGAGTCAACTAGTCTTAGTAATTTTTGTGAGGATCAAGGAATAATTCATAAAGTAACTCCTTCTTACTCACCCGAGCCAAATGGAGTAGCTGAACGGAAAAATAGAACCCTAAGAGAAATGTATAATGCAATACTATTGAATTCTGGTGCACCTCTCAATTTGTGGAGGGAAGCTATCTTAACTGCTTGTCATCTCCAAAATAGGATAATATTTAAGAAAACTAATAAAACACCTTATGAGTTGTGGGAAAAACATGTGCCTAATTTGAAATACCTCAAAGTGTAAGGGTGCCTTGCAAAGGCTCTTTTACCTGAACCTAAAAAGAGAAAAATAGGCTAAAAAACTGCTGATTGTGTGTTGGTTGGTTATGCGAACCATAGTGTTGCTTATAGACTTGTTGTTTTAAAAAGTGATGTGCTGGATGCAAACACAATCATTGAAACCAAAAATATAGAATTTTTTGAAAATATTTTTTCTATTTAAGACTAAAATTGATAAATTTATTCCCACAACGGTTAATGAGTCAAATAAGGAGATTAACTTAGAAACTGAAATTGAACCTAGGAGAAGCTCTTGTGTTAGGAAAGAAAAGGATTTTGGAGATTATTTCTTTGTATACCTATTAGATAATGATCCTTTAACATATAATGAAGCAGTAATCTCTCCAGATACACCTTTATGGAAGGAAACTATTAATAGTGAAATAGAATCCATTATGGGTAACCATACTTAGGAATTAGTTGATTTACCTCCTGGAACAAAACCAATAGGGTGCAAATGGATTTTTAAAAGGAAACTGAAACCTGATGGTTCAATAGATAAATTTAAAGATAGATTAGTTGCTAAGGGGTACAAACAAAAGAAAGACTTAGATTATTTTGAGACTTATTCTCTTGTTGCTAGAATAACATCTATTAGGACCTTGATAGCATGTGCTACTATATTTAATTTGACTATACATTAAATGGATATGAAAACGGTATTTCTAAATGGTGATTTAGAGGAACAAATCTATAGGGATCAACCCGAGGGGTTTGTATCATCTAAAAACCAAAATAAAGTATGTAAGCTAGTTAAGTCTCTTTATGGTCTCAAATAAGCACCTAAACAATGGAATGAAAAACTTGATAAAGTAATGATTTCTGAAGGATACTTAGTGAATGATGTAGATAGGTGTATATACACTAAGTTTGAAAATAATGAGTCTGGAGTAATAGTATGTTTATATGTTAATGACTTACTAATTTTTGGGACTAGTCTTGATGTGATATCAAAAACTAAGAAAATATTATCTACTAATTTTAATATGAAGGATATGGGTATTGCAGATGTAATATTAGGAATAAAATTAAAGAGAGTTTAAAATGGTTATGTAATTTCTCAAGAACATTATGTAGAGAAGATTCTTAAGAAGTTTAGATATTTTAAGACTAGCCCTTTAAATACACTTTATGACTCCTTTTTACATCTTGCAAAAAAAAAAAAATGGTCCCAGTATAGGACAAACTGAGTATGCAAAAATTATTGGGAGTTTAATGTATTTGATGAATTGTAGTAAACCTGATATTGCTTATGCTATAAACAGATTTAGTAGATATATCCAAAATCCCAATAAAGATCATTGGACTACCTTAACTAGAGTTCTTAGATATCTGAAAGGTACTATGAACTTAGAATTATATTATTCAGGCACACTTGCAGTCTTAGAAGGGTATACATATGCAAATTGGATCTTAGATTCTGATGAGACCAAATCTACTAGTGGATATGTGTTTACTTTAGGAGGAGGAGTGATTTCATGGAAATCCTCAAAACAAACTTGTGCAACACACTCTACTATGGAGTTTGAATTTATTGCCTTAGAGAAGGCAGGTTCTGAAGCATAGTGGCTTAGAAATCTTTTGGGAGATATTCCCTTATGGGTAAGACCAGTTACATCTGTGTTTATGCATTGTGATTGCTAGGCTGCCATTGGGAGAGCCAAAAACCAGATTTATAATGGCAAGAGTAGACATATATGTCTAAAACATAATCTTATGAGACTGTTGTTATCTGATGGGGTTATATCCCTTGATTTTGTAAGGTCAGAGCTTAATCTTGCGAATCCGTTGACCAAACCACTTAGCAGAGTGCTAGTGGAAAGTACAACGAGGGGGATGAAACTTTTGCCTACAACATAGATCGAAGTGATGGCAACCCAACCTATGTGATTGGTGATCCCTTAAAGTAGGTTCATATGGGTAATAACAAGTCACTGGACGATCTAGAGGCACTACTCACTTTATATATATAAGTCCATCCCTATGGTGTATGGTAGTGTACTGCTACAACGATGAGGTTGAGTAGTTCTACTGCGATAAGGTTGAGTCTATATGTGACTTTTAATGCTTATTCATAGTCCATATTGGGTGGTGTATATAACTATAGAATACACTTGATGGAGGCACCTAAGTGAATGTGGGGTGGGGTCGCCCCTATGAGAACTAGGCAGGTATCTCTAAAGCACTCATGAGTTCCAGGTATCAGCACATGGCCAAAATGTGCCAAATTGTGTTGAACAGCTTATACGTGAGACTGTGATGTGAGTGATATGTACTTTTGTTTCACATTAAAGGGTGGAGGTTCATAGAAACTTTATGTTTCTCCAAAGACTCATGATTCAAGTTATATTTACTCTATGCATTGGTTCATAATCCAAAAGACATCAGTGCTTATACGTCAGAGTTTCTTTGATTTTGATAAGACACTTTCATTTCCTTTTGATCACTCATTGCTTTTAATATGTCCTTTGATATATGTGGAGGATTGTTGTATATATAATATATAAGTGGGTATATCAAAAGACATTTTATCCCATATTAAAATATTACAAACTCTTATAAGAGTATATATTAACTATTACACTTCATAGTCAAATAAGAATTACTGAGTGGACCACATTCTGCATGTGGCATGAGTAGGTGAACACCTTATATCACACATGTATGCACTGTTCGGCTTGGGTTGGCACGGTGCGGTGTGGTGTATTGCGCGCGTGTAAAACCGAAATATTTTTTTTATTTCTTTTAAATTCACCTAACTATAACAAACTCAAAACCTATTTATTTTTCTTAAACTGAAAAATCTTCTCACTAATGGTTATGACCGTTCTTTCTTTAATTCATCCCATTATAACATTAATTTTTTGTCTATGAATGTTAATTCCTTTCTCCTATATAAAAGCAGTAAGGAGAAGTTTTCAAAACACACAAAAAATACACAGAGTCTTTCCAAGTCTTTTAGTCTGATCAAAATAGTATTATAGTTGTTCCTGGAGTTTTTTTGTTCTTATGCTTGAATTAAGAAAGCTATAGCTGTTGAATTTTGGAAGTGATTTTGGGTGGAACTTGTGAGCATCAGTAATCTATTGAGGGGTAGAAATATTCTTTAAGAACAGTGATATATCATGTCTCAGCTAATTAGATTTCGATATTATTTTTATTTTATTTGGTTCTTAATAAATTGGTGATTGTTCTTACTATGTATTTTCAATTCTGGTATGGGAGAACGAGAGCGAATGTGAAGGTAGGAGAGAATGTATATCAAATTACTTTTAGAGTATTTTAAAGAAATAAACTTCAAAAGTTTCTTTCAATAGTATGTTTGTACACGCGCACTGGAGAGGAGTTTGTCGAGTGGGTAGCTGATGTGGAAAAAAAAAATCAAATAAGCTTAATTGTTAGGCCACTTGGGATCACCGTTAGTAAAATGGATGAAAATTAGGGCAAATTACTTTTATGTGACTGTTAAGTAAAGTTAGATGATAGTTATATAAAATTTTAAAATTTGAGTACCATAATGTGTGTAGAGTCTAAGTTCAAGGAGCACTAGTGAAACTAACTCAGAAAAATTTTGCTCACTACTTGAGATTTGAGTAATCCAAGAGAAATTGTAAAATCCACCCTCTTTTAAGTAAAGGAGATGAATAATTAATCTATAGTGGATGAAAAATTAATCATCATATTTGACTTTAATATATATATATATATTTTTTAAATCAGATTCATGTGTAAGAGGTGTTATATAAATAAATTTCTTATGTTTGAAAATTTATAGATATGTTTGGATAGTAGAATTAAAATTTCAATTTCAATTATCTAGAATTAGAATTGTATTGAAATTGTAATTCTAACCTTTATATCACATAAAAAATTGACATTGAAATTGAAATCTCATAAAAATTGGTGTTGACGGTAGGGTGCCGCTTGGTGTTGGTAGTGGCGAATGCAGATATCGACAATGGTGGCGGCGATGGCCGGTGTTGGTGGTGGTGATCGGTTTTGTTGGTCGGCGTCGATGGTAGACCACCATCGCTGGTGGTGGCAGTAATGATGAACCACAACAGCTACCGGTGGGGTGATGTTAATAGTTGTGGAATTGTAATTTTTAATGGTTGAGTTAAAAATTGTAAAATTATTTTTTTAATTATATTACAATTTCATAAAATCGTAATTAGAATTCTAATTTTAAATATGCTGCCAAACGATAGAATTAAAATTAGACTCTTTAATTTTAATTTCAAACTGCCCAAATAAAAGAATTTCTTAATTAAAAACTCAAAAAATAATTTATCATCAATTCTCAATTTTTATAAACCCTCTAAGAAAGCGTTTTAAAATTTCAATTTTAAAATTTCTTGTTAGTTCTTATTTTTAATAAACGAATATAAGAGAAATTATTGAATAGAATGAAAGTATATTTATATAGTGTATTCATTTTTATGTGAATAAAATAATATGCTCTTATCATATTTAATAATTTATCATAAATATAATATGAATATCTAATTTTTATTATGTGGATATTTAAATTCTCAATTAAGAATTCAAAACCTATTAATTGGAATAAAAATATTATAATAGATTGAGTTTTTTTTTTTTTTTTTTTTTTAACTCAAATCTAGGGATGACAATAAGTCAAATTTGGGGTGAATTTCGTAAAATCCGAACCCGACTCGTTTAATAATAAAAATACTAATCTCGTTTTGGGTAACGGGGCGGAACAAATATATCCGTTTATATATATATATATATATATATATATATATATATATATATATGGTCGAGTTCGGAGCGAATATTATTATTACTTGAATCCAACCAAAATCCATCATGAGTATAAAATAAAAAATTCGTCTTGTTTTATTTACTAAATTGATCGGATATTACTTGCTTCATTTGAATTGGACTGAGTCAAATATTCGCGGATCGGATTAAAATTGTCATCCCTACTCAAATCACTTATTTGAATGTTTGAGATTTTGAATTCAATTCAATTTTTTATAAGCACTCAAATTCAAATTACTCAAAAAAAAAAACAAATTTGATGAAAATATTTTTTAAATATTAATTTTTTATTTCTAAAAACATTCTTTCCATGATCACCTCCAAACACCGGGACATTGAATTGAACCAAGCGACGCTTCATTAACAGTATACAAGTACGAAGTTTTTGTTTTTATTTTTATTTTTTTTCTAAGAGCCAAAAAAAACGAAGGCTTAAAATCTTAAAATCAGTAGCCGCTAGCCATAATTCCCCGGTTACTCTCTCGGGTCCTCTATCACTCAGTTCTCCTTCTCTCTTTCATATGAAACATTTTATCGGACACTCAGTGAGCATTGATATGGCTTTAGCCTTTTGGTGTACAGATGAATATGTGAGGTTCCCTTAATTTGATCGGTGAAGCCTATCTTTTTTAGTTCGTCAGAGTATGGCAGTGTCGATATCGAGAAGGATTTTACGTTCTTTTGGGTCCTCACACATTGGTCGCTGTAATTCTCCATTTTTCACTTATCAATCAGTTCGAGCTTCTCATGGTAAGAGATATCTCTTCTTGTTTCTATAACTTGAATTTAGTTAATGCAAATATTTGTAGCTATAAAAGTGTTTCCCTGCCTGAAATTTGACAGATTTGTATGGCCATGTTTCTGGGTTTGCTTAGTTTCTGCTGAATCTTCTAGCTTTATCAAGGTACTCTGTTATCACTTTTATTTGGGTCTATTTCTGTATTTGGTGGGTCTTCAATTACGTATCCCTACATGCCATTCATTGGCAATGCAGTCCTTAGCCCATTTTATATCATGTTAAAATGTAGGGGGGATTAGCTTCCTTCGCTTAGGCCATCTCCAATGCAGCTGCAAAATGGCGTGAAACGCCATTTTGCTGCAGTTTTCCTTCTCCAACGCATCTCTATTTTCTACTGCAAAATGGCATGTGTGAACAGTAGAACACCAAATTGGTGTTTTACTGTTCATCACTGCAAAATTTTTTTTTTTATTTAATTTATATATATAAAAATATTATAATTAAAATAAAAATTTTACAAATAAACCTATATTTTTTTACATTTTGTTATTTAGTTTTTAATTTATATAAATAATTAATTTTAAAAATTTTAATTTATAAAAAAATTATAATTTTAATATATATATATATATAAATTAAATACAAGCAATAAAATTAATATTATCTAAATTTTTGTAAAAAAATTATATTTTAAGAAAACTAATTAATTTGGATATATAATATAAAAATTTGAAATAATACAAATTAATTTATACTAATTATTATATTATATATTTAATTTAATTATAAGTCTCGGTTGATTATTATTATATTTCGAATTAATTGAATTTAGTCTCGATTAATTTAATTAGATTTCGAATTGTCAAAATTAGGTCTCGATTGTTTTATATATTAAATACAAATTAAATATAAAATATCAACACTAATAATATTAATTAAAATTACCATAAACATTCAAAATACATATTAATATAATAACATAACGTAGATTAAAATATAAATAATTTAATTTG
>CANXYC010166185.1:0-10344 GCA_948193065.1 Aleurites moluccanus | reverse complement strand
GTGTGGCCGAAACCTATATGAAGAACAATCAGAAATTCTGCAACTTAACAAGCTTTAAAAGATGACAATGGTGGAGAGGTGGTAAAAATCTATTCAAATATCTTAGGTTTGATCCAATGGTTTAGGTTTCATGGTAACTTTATCATGGAGCTCTAAGAATTTTTTTTCTAATAACCTTTAACAATTACAATTCTTCCTCGATGTACTTGACATTCCAAGTTGGAAAAACAATTGACTTGGAATCAGCTTCCTCTAACACATCCCTGTAAAAATTATAAACCACTAATTTGGTGAGTATAAAATACTCAGTGAGCATGCATACATCATTATATATGAGATACAACCACACAATAATAAAAGATATCAACGATAAGCAATAAGATATAAATTTGGAATCAATGAACAGGTAAATAATACTTAAATCATGTAGATAAGACACATAAAAGGGATGGACTATATGTAAACATACAGTCTCTAGTAGTATCAGTATGGACTATATGCGAATATACAGTCTCCAGTAGTATCAGTATCGATCAGTATCAGTAAGCATAAGGCTGATCAGGCCATATGGCCAGGACCATAGCCCCTCCCAACTAGGGCATCAGTAATACAATGTGCACATTGCCGACAATATTTTCCACTACCCTGTTGGGGCGGTAGCTCTGTCAAATTCACATGTAAAATGGGTCAAGGGAAAATCAATATCAATAGCTAGTAATTATTAGGAATATTATGGTACAACAACTTTTGATCGATACACATTAGTTTACTTGTCAATCAGTACACACAAAGGCATTTAATCAGGAAGGAAACATGTTCATGGGTTAACAAATCAAACATGGTATGCATAATGATGTATACATTACTTACCTTAGCTTATAACTTAAACATTTCGCCTTTTCCTTTATCCTTGGTTCTTTGCATTATCTCTTTTGGTACCGGTCACATCTCTTATCCATTCTTGACTCTACATATCCAATAAATTTTCATTTAGATACTATTCAATATAAACTTACATTACTTATACTTATATTAAAGAAAATTCGTCAAATTTCCAAAGTTAAATTATTTCCTTGAAATTTCTATCCAGATATGCCATGTTCCTATGCCTATAATTAATTTTGTACTCATCCAAATATAAAACCATTTTACATACATTTATATAACATATAGATAAACATTTTTTATTTCTAACACTGTCTCTAATTCAAACTTTAAGGTCCTCAAATTAATAGAATGCTATAACCTATGTTCTATTAAACAATCATTTCGGATAGTCTACACTTATGGACTAATATCTCATAAACCACACTTCCAATTGTAAAATAATTTTATAATATTATATATAAGACATAAGTGAACACTTTTCATGTTTTGACCATCTTCAAATTCAGTCATTAAAATTTTGGAATAATAGCCACAAATTACTGCCATTAAACAGATTCATGAAAATACTTTTTGTTTTCCATGTGTATAGATTCATGTATATATATATATATATATATATATATATATATATTGAACAACAAAATTAAAGGAACTTAGATAATTTGAGATTTACCATATGAAACTAATATAAACAGTCCAAAATCGAATCAAAATAGCAACATCGATCACGAAACTAAAAATAGATTCGATAAATTTAACCACCATACCATGAACCCAACTAAAATCAGAATACCCCTTTAAAATAATGACTCAAAACAGCCTGCTCTTTTCTTTTAATATTTCCTTTTCTGTTGATTTTTTTCCTTTTCTTTCTTTTTTTAATCTTTATATAGTGAGCTTTCTAAGATTTCTAATAACATTACATATATAATCCAAGAATGAAACTCCAAGCATGATATCAATAATCATGACAGATTTTCAAATCTGGAAATTAAATTACATTATTTTATTTTTTTATTTTTATCTAAACCAAAAACTTAAAATCTAACATAGGAAATGAATATTTCAAAGATTAATAATCTAACATAGAAAACACTAGAGCATGAGATTCAAAAGTTATACCGAAGATAATCCACCAAAATGCTATATTAGAACTAGACCCGATTAGAATAGCAACTGAACTCGACAAAATTAAGCTGATGGATTCCACAATCGAAGCTCACAGTAGCTGAAAATCCAAACAGATCAAATTGCTTGACCAAACCAAAGATAATTTAAAACCTGAGAATGAAATTCGAAGCTGGATAAATCAGAGATTTAATCTTTGATTTCAAAGGAAATCATAACCTGGATAATGAATCACAGAAGAACAAGAAACCAGACACAAATCACATATTAAGTTTATGATATCATGGTGACAAACCCCAAATCAGAAAAATTGAAATAGAATAAGGATTAGATTGAACCCTTCAATAGAAAGAGCAAATGGTAAAAATAAATCCAAAACAATGAATTAATGACTTAGTAATGCTCTGAAACACAACAGAATTTACAAGACTGCAATATGGAATCCAGAACCAAACAACAACTTAGATGAGTACACTGGGCGATCAAATCAGATAATCAAATCGAGAAACCAATAAGAAGAACCAGTGAATCACGAATACGAATTGGTTCACAAAGCAAAACCAGACCCAAACAGCAGCCTCAGTAACAGAATAAAAAACAGACATCAACAAAATCAACCGAAACCCACAGAAATTCAAACATGAGATTCGATTAACCGACGTCGATACATCCACAGGGAACAAGCTTTAAAACTAAACTCAAACCATAATCTCTAGTAATAGAATCGAAGTTGGAAGCTAACAAACCCAAACAAAACACACAGAAAACAAAGCAAAAACCTAGAATCACAAGATGAGAAAAACATGGATAGCAAACAGAATCATTTTTCAGCATTTAAGTATGAAAACCCAAAAAATCACAAAAATGGTTAAATAAGGATTGGCAACTAAAATCAGCTCTCCAAACTCAAGCTATAACAATCAAAACAAGCAAATCACAAGAATGGCAAATGATGAAATTGCAAGTAGAAAATAAAACCCAAAAATAGATGAAACATATTAAACTTTAAACCCAAATTTTTAAAGAGGAAATTGAAAAATAAAAGCCATACCCAGCAAACAGAGAAGTCATCAAAATCGTAAACTATAAAAAATAGCCGAACCTCTGAATCAAGCTCGGTTATAGAATTAAGATTGAAAACTAGCAAAAATGACTGAAACCCACAGAAAACAGAACTGAAATATGAGGTAAGCCCAAATGACTAAAACCAAATCCAAAATTAGTGAGGACCAGAAAAATCGGAACATGCAGAAGCTTTTGAAAACCAACACAAACTTGCACAATGAAAGGGCCAGGCCCAATTTTGAGAGAGAGAAAAAATAAGAAATGATGTCTCAGACGCAACTATACCTAAATCTATAACTAAATGGAAAATAAACACCAAACCCAAGCATAAAAATCAAAGGAGAAGGAGGAAGTGTTTTTCATATGAGTTGAGAGAGGGAGTGGGTCTGTGAATGGGGGGACTGCCAGAGTGAAGATGAAAGGGGCTGGTGCTTATGGAGAGAGTGTTTTTCGTTGATTCAGATAGGATCAACCAACAAAAAAAAAAAAGATTTGATTTTTCTGCCCTTTTATTTATTTATTTATTTTTATTTTTTTTAGAGAGGAAAAACGATGCCCCCTATTTTTTTAAAGACAAGCAGACCCCCAAAGTTGCCTTTATTTATAATTGTCATTACTCTCATTTTCAGTATTCCAAAATATTTTAAACTTTTATTTTTACCATAATTTCACATAAAATTAACTAACTTAATCACCCCCAGGTTTGGGTCAAAAATTCTAAAATTAGTCGGACTGCTATTTTTTCGACAGTATTCTCGACACCGATGATTTCTAGAAAAATATTTCATTTGCATTCTAACTGTGTCTTTAAAATTATTTCCAATGATTTCAATACTCTCAAACCATAAACTCAGAATTAAATCATGCATATAAGAAGGGGCTTCCTAGGGTATTACAAGAACCCTGAGAATAAGCTTGTGCAGACTGCACTGGAGGTCCCCCTATTCTGTGTCCTCCTCCTCTGACTGCCATATGGAGATCTCTAATCAAACCTGGGTACTGAATCAATCTATCTAGGCTGGGAGCTACTCTCCCCCCTCATTCCCTATGATCCGGGTCCTCCCTTCATCTTCTGATCCCTCTTTACTCTCTCTAACTTGTATTTTTCTTCCATCTAATTAACCTTGTCAATAATGGCAGTTAGAGATGTGAATTCTGTAGCCAGTAGGGCATTATGCAATGAGGCATGCAAACCCCTCCTGAACTTGATGATCAAGTCTGCCTCAGTAGGAGCAATCTAGACATCATATCTGCTCAATCTGATAAACTCCTCAGCATACACCTCCAATGACCTACCACCTTGCTCATACTGCTCAAACTGTATCAAATTCCTGGTCTTCACCCCTTTTGTCAGGAACTCATCAATCATTCCCTGTCTGAACTCAGCCCAAGTAGGAGGATGATCACCATACAATTTGGGCTCCATCCGATGAGAAAACCATGTCTAGGCTTTTCGCTTTAGCAATAACCCAACCAACTGCACTGCTCGAATATCATAACAAGGTAGTCTCCTAACTACCTTCTCAACTTGCTTAAGAAAGTCAATCGGCTCATCGCCTCTGAACTCTGGCAGGTTTAGCTTCAGAAAGCTAACTCTAGCAGGTTTAGCTTCAGAAAGCTAAAAATAGAAACTCTGCCCTCATCAATAATTTGGCAGGCTCCCTGTACAACAGGCTCTCCAAGAATAATAGCTGGCTGTATAGGAGCTAAAGTAACAGGTACAACAGTAGGTGCAACAGAGGGTGGCACTATTGCTGGTGCTGGAGGTGGCGGTATATTCTATCATTCCCGCCTCAAATCTGCTAGTTCCTGACGAATACAACAAAAGACGATACAAGAATTCCTATGCTTTATGGTTCACTTAACTCTACCCTTACTATACTTAGTTACTATTCCTCTGTAACCTAGTTGCTTTTCATTTGTAACCTATGCTTTGATACCACCTTTGTCACGACCCGTTCTCTAGATGCGACGGTCCTGGGATGCGGGAGATGCCAAAGGTGACCGATACCCGTAGAACCCATTATCATGTGCAATCATCTATTACCATCAATTTAATATTCAATTACTTAATTATTATTCATTCTGTCAATCTATAATCTGTCTATAAATTTTACTGCAAATGGCTGTAACATTCATCATATCATATGATAATTAAACTCCAATATAATCCATACATATATGTTCATAAACTAACTATACCATACATAACCTATAGAGCAGCCAAAATATCAACATATAAAAAATATTGTATTTATATAATTACACTAATATAAAATACTGCAAAATCCACAAAGAGTCAAAATACTGGGATATTTGCCTTCTACTTTACACCTGAAGATGGAAAAACAATGAGAGGGTTAGTATATAAGATACTCAGTGAATCTAATATGCATTGACTAATAAATATGTAATGGAATATCAATCAAGAATAGGCAGATGAGATAAATAAATAAATCTACTCAAGAGATAACAGGATACATAATCAAGTACAGAAGATGAGAGTAAAGTCAATACTCATATCAAAGGAAGGTATATCATATGGACAAGACAGATATAGGGCCCTGAAATGCATATAATATGTGTCAAACACATATCAATCTCATATTAATAAACATGAGACATATCAGGTCTTATGGTAGGACTGATAACCCTTCCCAGTTAGGGCATAAGAATACAATGTGTAGAATGCTGACAGTATATACCCACTACCCTGTTGGGGCGACAACTCTATCAAATCACATTGAAAACAATAGAAACAAGAAACAAGTCAATAGTTACCACTGTACAATAATGGTATCACCAAGTATCAATAATTCATGATCAATCAATTCAAGGAGCAATAGAACCAAAGGAATAGCAATAACAAGTGATTATACAATGACCAAGGGTTTGACAACCGACAATGGGATGTAACATAAGTTGGTCATATGTGAACAAAAATTTGACGCAATTGGCATGCCATTGTCACTGGAGATGATGATATTCAAATAGCTGGCCTATGGATTTTTAAGCTAGGCATTTTGACAAACACTTGGTGGGCAACTTTGGGTGGACAATTTGACAAGGTTTGGGTGCAACTCCAACATTGCCCCAATTATCAACAACAACACACATTATTGGAAATTCCACAGGCATTATAAACATAATAATAAACAACATTAAATGGATCAAATGAGCTTAGGAATACAAGGCAAAAATGAAGCAAAACCAAAGGCAATCATGCCTATTAGGGTTTGGCCAAAATGGCCATTTTGTGTATGAATTCCAAACTTCAATTTAACACTTTAGGCATGTTATTTGATGAATAAAAGACTCACATAACACCCCAAACAGGCCACCAAAATTTATTTGCCTCCAATTTTTTCAAAGTAGGCAAAAATGGCAAACTTTCTCAATTTGATTTTCTACACCAAACCAACCATAAATAATCCATCAATTAACTTCTAATTAACATATTCTAAGCTCAATTAATATAAACTAACTCAAAATCACTAAGCCAGTTCATACAACTTAGGTTAGGGTTTGGAAAATTGGGAAAAATGTTATATGCATCAATTGATGCAATTAAACACATTACCCAATCTAATTAACATCTATTATACCTAAATCCACCATAAAATCAAACAAAGCAACAATTTACCTTAAATTGATGCTTGGGACAAAAATTTTAAGATGATTGTTCTTGAAATTTTTTTATTCTCCAAGGTATAAAATGGATGAAAGATGGAAGATATATGGTTTGATTCAAGTTTCCATTGATTTTCCTTAAGAAAATTGAAAGAAAATGATGGGAGAGGGAAGGGAAAATTTCAGCCAAAATGGGGAAGAA
Organism: Aleurites moluccanus; assembly: GCA_948193065.1. NCBI lineage: Eukaryota > Viridiplantae > Streptophyta > Magnoliopsida > Malpighiales > Euphorbiaceae > Aleurites > Aleurites moluccanus. Next base: position 3,431 of record CANXYC010166185.1, on the reverse strand, counting down.
GATGAAGAAAAAATTCTAAGTGTGGCTTACATACTAAGTCACAATTGGCAAATTTCATTTTGGTCTTTAAACTTTCCTTAAATTATACTTTTGCCACATTTCCTTATCTAATTTATTCTGATGATTCTGTTGGGATTTGGATTTCAAAGTGAAGATTCAAACATCTTATTTTGATTTATACTTTATTACAAAAATAGTTTCAGAGCCATTTTGAAACTCAGACTGTCCAAATTCCACTATACCCCCAAAGTTCCATTTATTTATAGTTTTGCCATCACTTACTTTTTCAGTGTTCCTAAACATTTTTCACCTCTTTCTTTTTACCATAATTACACATGCATATATATGATTCTTTACCCCTAGTCAAAATAAGAAATTCATCTATTGACCAGACTGCTATTTTCTCGGCAACGTTATCGACACAGACATTTTCCGGAGAAGTATTTCTTTTATGTTCTAACTAAGTCTTTAAAATTATTTTAAGTCATTTTGATGATTTCAAACCAAATACTGAGAACTTTAATCATATAATTATGTGTAATACCCTAGGAAATCATAACTTATGTACATGATTTAATTCTCAGTATGTGGTTTAAAAGTATTGAAATGATGGGAAATAATTTTAGAGACACAATTAGAAAGCGAATAAATTACTTTTCCGGAAATCGGCGGTGTCGGGAACACTATTGAGACATTAGCAGTTCAATCAATAGATGAATTTATAATTTTGACCAGGGGGTAAAAGATCACATAAATGCAATTTTGGTAAAAAGGAAGAGGTGAAAAACATTTAGAAACACTGAAAAAGTAACCAATGATAAAACTGTAAATAAATGGAACTTCAATGTGAATAGTGGAAATTGGTCCGTCTGAGTTTCAGAATGGTTCTGAAACTATTTTTATAAATAAGTATAAATTAAAATAAGACTTTTGAATCCCCACTTTGAAATTCAATTCCTGGTAGAATTGTCAGAATAAATTACAGAAGAAGTTAGGGTCAAAGTATAATTAATTAAAAGTTTAAGGACTAAAATGTAATTTTTCCATTTTGCTTAATATATAAGCATACCTTAGGAAAATTTCCTATCATCGTCTTCTTTTTTCAAGCTTAGCTGAACCATTTCCTTCTCTTCTTCCTTCATTTCTTCTTCAATTTCCAACCAAAATTTCTTAAGAAAACTGGAAATTTTCCTTAGTTCTTTCACTCTTCACCATTAATTTGCTTGGAATCACAAAGGAAATCAACGATTTCTTGAAAGGGTATTTCGGTGGGAATCTCACATTAAGGTAAGGAGTTAATTTGTTTGCTTTTATGGTTGTTTTGGATGATTTAGTTATTGAATTGAATGAGTTTTAGGTTAGATTGCATCAATTAATGCATTTGGATAGAAATTCCTAAAATCCAAACCCTAACCTAAGTTGTTTGCTTTGGCTAATTGAAATAGAGTTAGATTATGTTAATTAAGTTTAGAATATGTTAATTGGAGGCTAATGGATAATGATTTTATGGTTATTTTTGTATAGAAAACAAAGATTACAAAAGTTGCCATATTTGCCTCCTTTGAAGCTTTTGGGTGGAAATCAAGTTTTCAAAGCAATTGGTAGTCTTAGGTGAGTTCTATATGCATCATTTAACATGTCTGTTGCTTTAGATTTGAAATTGAAAACTTTGTGTAAAACCTCTATTTTGGCCGAACCATGTGTTACTATTCATCCTTTCGTTTTTGCCTTGTTTTTCCTTTATATTCCTTAGCCATTTTAATTCATTTAATGTTGTTTACTATTGTACGTTTGTTGCCTATTGTGTTATTGACAATGTGAACTTGTTGTTGGATGAATTAGGCATGCTAACTTTGCACCAAACCCTAACCTAATGGCTTGCCCTTTTGTGCCCACCATGTGTTTGATGAATTGCCTAGTTGTAATTCCATAGGCCTATCACATTTTTCTTTCATAGGCCTACCATTTGAATGCCATCATCGCCAGCAACATTGGCATGCCAATTGACCTACCAATTTCCTTTGTCTAGCCAACTTTTGTTCCATACCTTTGTTGTTTACAAAACCGATTATCATTGAATTTATATCATATATTGCAATTCCATTGATTGAATCGCTACTTGATTTGAATGATATTGAGCTTATTGCCTTGGATGGTATCATTACTACATAATGGTATCTATTGATATATTTCATTCTTATATTGACCCTAATATGGCTTGACAGAGCTACCACTCCGACAGGGTAGTGGGTATATACTGTCAGCAATGTGTATATTGTATTACTGAAGCCCTAGTTGGGAAGGGTTATGGTCCTGGCCATAAGACTTGATCAGTCTTATGCTTACTGATACTGATATTACTGGAGACTATATGTTCGCATATAGTCCATACTGATACTATTGGAGATTGTATGTTTACATATAGTCCATACCCTTTATCACCACCCAACCTAGGAGTCGTGACGGTCTTAGGGTACGGGTGGTGCCTAAGCTACCAGTACCATGAAGAACCCAATTATCTATATGACATGGCAAATAATACATTTAATCAATTCAAATAGCTTAACAATGCTATTGAAAATTGGGCAACATCTCCTCTATATAAGGATTATGCCCAGTTGTAAAACATGCAATAAATACTTCCAATAAACTTTATCATCAATATTCATATCCCTATCATCAATGATCCCTCTGGATCTCCAATATCAACTTAAAATGTACATATATATCTATATATCATACTATATCCATCCATAGCATTATATATGCAAAATTATAGAAACACACTCACATAAATATACATGCCCCTATTTAATTTACAGTACCATAGAACCTCTATACTGTACAAATATTTACATTTACTTTTGGGACTGGAATATTACATGTCACAAGTATCAAAATTCCACGGTGAGTATAGGAGGTGCCTATGAAATTCGGGCCTCACTGCTGACCTGAAAATGATAACCACTAAAGGGGGTGAGTATAAAAATACTCAGTGAATCCATATGTATAAAAATGCAGTAGATGTCATATTACTATAGTTGCCCATATATGGTCTGTAGAATCAATATAAGATAACAAGTATAGAGTATAACAAGTATCCATATATGTATCCATATCAATATTTATATAAGTGTCCAGTGTACGAGTCAACGCACATATGATATAATAGGATTGGGCTAAGTGAAAAGTGCAATCGCACTATTTGTAATTTAATACTCCAGCACTATCATAAAGTGCACAAACCACCTTACATAAGGGGGATCAGCCCTTAAATACAAGTGTACACACAATCTGTAACACCTTAGCCTAAACCCTAATAGGGACCTTTAGGGAAATTATTTTCCTTTCTTTATGATGTGTTAATATTATATGTGAATGCATGGAATATATATATATGCATGTTATATGACCTAATTTTTAGGCCTAGA
>CANXYC010166165.1:0-14837 GCA_948193065.1 Aleurites moluccanus | reverse complement strand
ACATATGCTTGCGCGGGCATATGCCTAGAGCTCATGGCCCCCTCTAGGTGGAACACTGATAAAAACCCTATCAGCTGGGCTCCCATTGTGCATATGGACCAATGAATTTACTCTCATTGGGAAAAGCGTTCTATACTTATGTATATCATAGGTCATCATAATAAGATATCATAAAAATTTAGATTTGGTCAAGAGACCATTTATCATGCATATCAAAGGCTTGTTCATGATCTTGGTTCAAGAAGATAACCAAGCATTTTTTATACATTAAGTATTTACATGAAGGAGGTAATCCAATAAAGGTTTCATATCATAAAGTATATACATGAATATTTAACAAATTTATCTCATAAGGAGAAATATACATTTATGTAATTCATAACTTACCTCTCAGTAAATCTTTCCACTACACAACTCAACACTTAGATGAAAATCCTCATCAATTCCTTGAATTGTCCAAGCCTAATTAAAATCTCAAAATTCTACAAATTAGGGTTTCCTCAATAATGATGCATAATATGGTTCCTTATAATTTTAACTATCTTATAGTCTCTATTATTGTTTCCTAACATCAATTTAATTCATCTCTTAAAGAAAATTTGAAATTTATGAACATAGTCACTATTTATGTCACTATTCATCAAAACTCATAAATTCTTGTATCTACCATACTACTCATAATTAATAGCCTTAAATGCACATAATAGGCTCTATAAAACTCATAATAATTATTCTAACTACGAAAAATATTAATCTAAGAAGAGAAAAGAAGTTTGGAGAAAATCACTTTATTTCTCCCAAAACTGAGCTCTTGAAGGATTTGGGCTTGAAATGATGATTAAGCCTTTGAATGAGTTAATTTAGTGATTTAATGCGTTAATTTTGAGTATTAATTCATTAGAAAACAAATAGAATAGATTGGAGAGAAATAGGAGAAGAAATGAAGAAGAAAGAAAGAAAAGAGAAGAAATTATCGTGAAAAGGATGGCTACTGCTTCTCTATTAAATAAGCTACTCTTCGCTAATTTTCCTCTTTGCCACTTTTCACTTCGCCAATCTCATTTCACCAATTCTCCACTTCGCTAATCCCACTTCACATAATTCCACTTCGTAAAATTTCACTTTGCTAATCCCACTTCGCAGAATTCCACTTCGCAGAATTCCACTTCGTAGAATGCCACTTCGCAGAATTCCACTTCGCCAATCCCACTACGCAGAATTCCACTTCACAGAATGCCACTTCGGCAATTCCACCTCGCTAATTCTCCACTTTGGCAATTCCTATTTCGCCAAATGCCATCTCGATAAATGCCTCTTCGCCAATCTCACCTTGCAAACGAGGAGCCAATTCACACTATTTGTTTTGTCGAGCTGGAAAATCTTTCTCGCCAACTCACTCTAAACTAGTTTGCAAAAGAGCTACAATCTCCAATCTCCTTGAAGTCCTACAACTATCTATATAACACATACATAAACATTTTCTTTCATACTTACACTTGACTCACTCAGCTTCTAACATTCTCAAAATAATTAATACTTAGACTTACTGTAGGAATAGTGAACTAAACATGTTTTGGCCGAGGAAGCATACCTCCTCACACACACAAAATTCACAAAACTGCCATACAAACTTAAAATTTAAATATATAAATCTGCAACTTTTACATTTTATATTATCCAATTACTCCTGCAAGATCATGACAACTGACTCACAAAATTCTTCCCAAACACTAATTCTAAAATACTAATCTGCTCAAAACAAACAATCATAAAAAAATTAACAGGTATTACAAAGAGATACCTAGTCAATATACCTAGAGGGATGAATGACTCGATTCTTTAGATTTTGGTACCGCATGAGCTCTTTTAGGTTGAATGACTAAACCAAAACTTCTTCATTTGTGGAAACCCAATCCTCATGAACCCATTTTTCTTTTAAGGTTTTGGAGACAAAGAATAAGTCTCTAAAGATGCACTAGAAGAAAAAGATGGAGAAAGAACAAGTAAGGGAGAATGGGTTTTATAGGATTATTCTTTTTGGAGGATTCAAATCCTTTTGCATCAATAAATTTGCACTTTGGAGCCATGGAAATTGTGCTTTTAGGTGAGAGGAGTGGTTAATTTGAGAAGAAATGATGTTTTCATATGCTGGGGAGGAGAAAATTTGAGAGAAATATGGGTTTTAAGTTTTAGAAAATATGTAAAATGAAGCACATGATGTTTTAGAAAAGGGTTTCTCGAATCATTCATGGCCGTAACTTTAGAGATAGCGGGTGCGAATGTGAATAAGTTGATAGAGAATACCCAGTATCGGTTGTTACAAAGGAGGTCGCATTTGCGGATCTGGAAATTTTGCGAGAAATTTTCATGCGGGATTTTCACAGGCGCTACTAATGTGGTAGCGGTTGCGATTTTGAAAATGTGTGCACAAAATTTTTCTACTACAAATTCGCAGGTGCTAACATTTTTTAACAGTTACGAATATGGGAAGTGCAAACCATATTGCATAAATATACATACTCGTGGGCACGACTAGCTAGTAGTGGCTGCGAATCATGAACTATCAGCAAAAATAAGCAAAAATACAAAATCACAAAAAACATACAACACATTCGTTTTTCAACAATTTTATCAAATTCACTCTCATCTAGCATACCTAATTCCCTCTTAATTTGGTTCATTCTCTCCCCATTCAATGGTTTTGTAAATATATCTGCTAATTGATCTATAAGAAAATGGTGTCTAACATTAATGTGTTTGCTCTTTGAATGCTGAACTATATTTATGGACATGTTAATGGCACCAGTGTTAATCACATTCAATGGGGATTTTTCCTAAAAGAACACCTAGGTCTCTTATTAGTTGTTTCATCCACAATACTTATGCATAATAATAAGTGACAATTATATATTTAGCTTCCGCGATAGACAAAGCTTCTAAATTTTGCTTTTTGCTAAACCAAGAAACAAAACAATTTCCTAGAAATTGACAAGTACCAAAGGTACTCTTCCTATCTAAGCTACTACCTACAAAATCCACATCCGAGTAGCCTATAAGGTTAAATTCCACGCCTCTAGGGTACCATAAACTAAGGTGTAGTGTTCCTATCAAATATTTCAAAATCCTTTTAACCGTATGCGAATTTCACTCTTTAGGACAAGTTTCAAATCTAGCACACAAATACACAACAAACATTATATCGAGCTTACTAGCAGTTAAATAAAGTAAGATACCAATCATACATCTATATTTTTTTTCTTCAATGGGTTTACCATATTCATCCTTGTCAAGGTTGATTGTGGAGCTAATAGTGTTCTACTTACTTCTGCTCCATCCATTCCAAATCTTTTGAGCAAGTCCCTTGTGTACTTTGATTGATTAATGAAGATGTCTCCTCATATTGCTTGATTTGTATCCCAATGAAGTACTTCAATTCTCCCATCATGCTCATATCAAATTTATTTTGCATGCACTTAGAGAATTCCTTGCATAAAAGTTCATTAGTAGCCCTAAATATAATACCATCAATATATATTTAAATAATTAACATGTTGTATTTGTCCTTTTTAATGAATAGTGTGGTGTCAACTTTGCCTTTAATAAAATAATTTTTAGTTAAAAATGAGCTAAGTCTATAATACTAAAGTCTAGGAGCTTGCTTTAGGCCATAAAGAGCTTTTTGCAATTTATAAACATAATTAGGAAAATCAAATTTTTCAAAACCCAGAAGTTGTTCAACATATACTTCTTCTTCAATAAAAACATTTAAGAAGGCACTTTTAATATCCATTTGATACAATTTGAAATTCATGTGATATGCAAAGGCTAGAAGCATTCTAATGGCCTCAAGTCTAGCTACCAGAGTAAATGTCTCATCATAATTTATACCTTTTTCTTGATTATAACCCTTTGCCACTAGCCTAGCTTTGTTTCTAATGATCATATCAACTTCATTCAATTTGATCCTAAATAACCATTTTGTGCCTATGATAGGGTGGTCTTTGGGTCTAGGAACTAAGGTTTAAACCTTACTCCTTTCAAATTGGTTAAGTTCCTCTTACATGGCCTCTATCCAACTCTTATTTTTTAATGCTTCCTTAACATTCTTAAGTTATATCTTAGAGATGAATGCAAGATTATTTACTATCTCTCTAAATGATGCACTAGTGGTCACTCTTTTAGAGGTATCTCCAATGATGAAGTCTTTGGGATGTTCTTTCTTAAAGTTCCAATCTTTTGGAAGTTCATTCTTAACTTATAGGATTTCTATGGCAATGGGTGGACTCTTCAAACTTCCATGGTCTTCCTTAGGTGAGTCAACATATGTGTCCATATGAAGTGATGAATCATGTGTATGAATGCTATAAAAAAATTTTATATTTTCATCCAAATCAAACTTTTTAGCATCAAAAGGATTTGATTCATCAAATGTCATATGCATAGAATATTCTACTACTAGTGTCCTTTTGTTAAAGACTCTATATGCTTTACTAGTAATGAAATATCCTAGAAAGACACAGATGTCCGTTTTGAAGTCAAATTTCCTAAGGTTATCCTTGGTGTTCAATATGAAGCATTTGCGACCAAATATTATAGATGTGAGATTCTTGGTTTTCTTCCATTCCAAAGCTCATAAGGGTAAAATAACTCTTTTGTAAAGCCTGTTTGAAATATAACAAACACAATTAATGGCTTCCACCAAAAATTACTTAAGTAAAGAGTACTCATTAAGCATGGTCCTAGCATATCAATTAAATTGCAATTTTTCCTTTCCACTATCCCATTTTGTTGGGGAGTTTTAGGAGTAGAGAAATTATGGGAAATGCCCATTTCACCATAAAACATTTTGAAATCTTGATTAACAAATTCTCTACGATGATCACTTTTAAGTGAAGTGATGCAAAATCTTTTTTCATTTTGAATACGTTTTGAATAAGATTTAAGGTCTTTGAAACTTTCATCCTAATGAGCCAGGAATAATACCCAAGTAAGTCTAGAGTAATCATCCATAATAACAAATGCATATTGTTTACCCTTAGACTAGAAGTCCTGCAAGACCCAAACAAGTCCATATGTAAAAGTTCAAGAGGTCTAGATGTTGAGACTTTGTTCTTAGCATTAAATGAACTTTTAACTTGTTTGCCCATTTGGCATGCATCACAATTCTTGTCCTTTTGGAATTTGATCTTAGGAAGACCTATAATAAGTTCATGATTCTTAAGGTCATCTATATGCTCTATTCCTACATACCTTAGCCTTTATGCCACAACCAAGAATCATCACAAATTGACACCAAGCAATCAACATTATTCTTATGCATGTTACTAATGTCAATAATGTAAACATTCCAACCCTATAGCCAACAAACAAAATCTTTTTATCTTTCAAGTGCTTAACATAACATTTTTTGAAAGTAAAATAAATTTTGTTACCTATATCATACAATTAAATTACACTAATCAAATTATGCTTAAGACCATCAACCAATAGCACATAGTTAATAGAAGGTTTTTTAGTCTTATAATTTGTCCAGTGCTTATGATTTTGCCTTTATTATTAACTCCAAGGGTGATCTTACCTCCCATTTTCTCTTTTACATTTGAGAAGAACCTTGCATTGCCGGTTATGTATCTTGAGCATCCACTATCCAAATACCATGAGTCTTCATTATTGGTGGATTTCAAGCACACCTACAATCAAAGAAACATATTCACTTGATTTTAGGTACCCAAATGTCTTTGGGTCCTTTTGGGTTAGCATCATCAATATATTTTAGATGAAATTTTATAATATGGCATTTATAATTTGTATGACCAAATTTACCACAAAAATGACATTTCATGTGATGATGAAAATTTGTTTTAGACCTATAGTGTGGTCTTAATCCATATTGCGACCAATTTCTATAATTTGGTCTTGATCTATGAAATGCATATTAGAGTCTTCTTTTACCACATGAATTTGGCATATCATTTCTAGGCCTCATGGTCTTGGGTGGTGGAACATATAGCATATGAGTAGTTGAACTAGATGCTTTTACAAAAGTAATTTTAGAGGAAGAAGACATATCACTTCCATTATATCCAAGTCAAAACTTGATTGTTGGACACCTTTGAGACTCAATAATTTTATCAAGCTTTTATTTTCCTTTTCAAAGCTTGGAAATACATTCATCATATGAAATTATTTTATTTTTATAAATTTCATTTTATTTACTAATTTCATTAAAATCATGAGTCTTTTGAACGATAGTCTTTTCTAATTCACTTTTGAAATTATTTAATTTAGCTATCTCATCTTAATAACTATCACATGCATCCAAAATTTTATTTGACATTGTTTTTAAATTATCATATTTACTTTGTAATTTCTAATATTTAGAAAGCAATAATTTCATTATTTGCATAGCATCATCATCATTAGTGAAGTTTGAATTACTTACCTCACTTGAAGAAGTGTCCTCATCAATTTTCATGAAGCATAAGTTGGAAACCTCATTCTTGCTTTCCTCATCATCATCATACAAATCACTTGAGTCATCCCAAGTTGCTACCAAAGCTTTTTTCTTGAAATTCTTCTTGTTCTTCAGCTTTGGGAATTCAAATTTAATGTGCCTAACTTTATCACATTCGAAGCATTTTAATTGGTTGCTTCGTTGATTGTCTTGTTTCCCATATGGCTTCTTGAATTTCTTGTTTTTAAGGATTAAATTCCTTATCCACTTAGTTGATGATCGATAAATTTTTGTAACTATTTTTTCTATATATTTTAATAATATTTTATTATATTTTATTATTTTTTAGTTATATTTGATAGTATTTTAATAAATCACTAACAATGCTTTGGGTAGAATTTTTCTATGTTTTTTACCCTTTTTTTCAGGTGTTTTTGGCAATAAATTACATAAGTTGGGGGTTAAGGTAAAAAATGGGCTTAAATAATGGGTTGAGAAATCAAATCAATAGCAAAATGGGCTTGAGCCTAAAAAGAGGATGAGCAACACGACCTAAGCACGCCCGTGCTATCAAAAGCCATCATACACCCATGCTTAACCTTGTACAGTCGTGTTGTACTTCCACTACACCATACAACCATGCTTAACCCTGCATAGCAGTGCCACTCACTAATACACTCGTGTTCTCCACCAACAATGACATGCTAATCCAATCAGTCTCCAGCAGGCCGGTGTTTTTCCTAATACAGTTGTGAAGCACATTCAGGCCAACCAGACATAGGCCAATCAAGCCTGCAGCCCAAACAGCTTCAACAGTCCAAAAAGCAATACAACTGTGCAATATTCAATACGTCGATGCATGATCTCTCAAAATCTCTCATACGCGTGTTGAAGTCAGACATGCCCATGTCATGCTATATATTACTCAACAAATATTCAACGTGATTTGAATTTTAAATAAAGATAGATTTGATTTATGGGCTAAAAATGGAAAGCTAATTTCTGAAAATTAATTTCCAGACAAATAGAGCAAATGAGGGATTATGCTTTTTTGCCAAATAAAGATTAAGAAGAAAATATAAAGACATAGAAGGCACTTTTCTTCCCCTTTTTACTTTTTCTTCTTCTCAGTTTCTTAGTCTAACACTCCGAATTTTTCGATAATTACAAATAGAACTCCATAATTAGTATAGTTTATTTTATATTCTTTAATTAGATAGTTTGGTATAAAATAATGATTTAATACCCAGATAGATAGTTTAAGATAAAATAACATTTTAATACTAAAATTTTAAATTTTATACTTAAATTACATAATAAAACATAGAATTTCACCAAATTAATTATGCGATCTAAAATTTATATAACAAATAAATTAAGGAAACTAGTAGTACTTAAAATGAGTTTTGGGGTCAAAGTATAAATATAAAAAATTTAGGGGCTAATTTGTAAATAAAAAAATTGAGAAACTAAATTATAAATACCAAAAATTCAAAAATATCTCATAAATTCTAGATAATTCTAAAATGACCCAAAATTTATCTTCTTCCTCCCTATGGTAGCCGAACCCCCTTGCCCACATTTTCCCCTCCATTTCTTCTTCTTCTTCCATTCAAACTTCTCCATTAAAAATCACTTCTAAATTAAACCTAACTAATCTTACCTCAAAATTTAAGCCTAAATACACTATAAATACTAATAATTCTACCACAAATCTAAAGAAAACTGAAATTTTTCAAAAGGAGCTAAGTTGAAAAATTGAAGCAACTTGAGGTAATTTACTTCTTTTTTATTTCTTTTCAATAGAAATGAGTAATTTGATGATAATTAATGAACATATATGAAAATAGAAACATAAAGATGATAATAGATAGAAAACTCACTAGGTTAGGATTTATGTCAAAATTCCAAAATTCAAAGAGTTGGGTTTAATTCTAAATAAGCCTAAATTATGTATATTTATGCTAAATTAAGCCTAAATCATGTGAATTAAATATTGTAGAATCAAAGAAAATTAAAAATGATGAAGGAAGGGTGGATGAATGACAAATTAGCTTAAGGTGAATTTTGGTTCTTTAAAAGTGTTTTTGCTTCAAATAACAATCAAGGTGAGTTATGGATATATTATTATTCATAAAAATCACCACATTTGAAATTATGGAAATCCCTACCCTATTCCCCATGTTGGCCGAATTACTCAAGGGAAATTTTCCCTTGGGTTTACTTGTTTTTCTATGATATACTTTAGCCTATTTACTTGATATTTAAATAAGTTGAATCCTTGATTGCTTCAATGTGATTGTTTTCTTGTTAAACAATTGAATTGGCCTAGTTAACATTGCCTAAAAACTTTACATTTTGGTAGTTAAAATAATGACCACAAAGTGTTTGATAAAATGCCTCAAAGAGATAAATTTGCAATCCACTAAATGTTTAACCTAATTAAAAATGTCCTTTGATACTCATATTCCAATGAAACATAAATGCAACCTAAATACTTGATATTCAATTCCTTTCATGTGAATTTTTCTTATTGATTTTAATAGCATTATTATTGTTATACCCTATAACTATTAAATATGTTAAATAAAGAATTGACTGAAATGCTATGATTTTTCTTGTGATTTGACATTGAATTTGAGTTTAATTGTAACTATAATCATTGTTGGATCATACGTCTATGATATAATAGAACTACATTCCGATGGGATAGTAGGTGAGAATCATCGGCAATATGCACATTGATAAATTTATAACCCTAGCTAGGAAGGGTTAAGTCCCAGCCATAAGGTCTGATCAACCTTATGTCATTCCATAAGTTTAAGTTACTGAAAATGTAGCTAATGAGATTTACATGAGCACAAGCCCTATATCTATTATGTTATATTTTCTACTCATTGTATCTATTCTTGCTTTCTGTGACCTTATTGCCGTTATTTTTTTTTCATTTATTACCCATTATCTTTTATGTGAACATTTGGTGGATTATCTGTTATTTACCTAACCCTTAATGCATAGTAATATATTTATAACTCACTGAGTTGTAAAACTCATTCTTTAGTCGATTAACATTTTCAGGTCAGAAGTAAATTATAGCGATTCTGAGGTCTCATTGTTCTTCAAAGGAACCAGACTTCCTTGCTATATAAATATCTTTAAACATGACACTTTTGTTATATATTAGAAGCTCCATGGTTAACTAGACTAGTTAGTAGTTACTGTGTATAATGTGTAGATAAATAATATAATTAATTAATTAACATATTATGGATTATATAATTAAATGTTTGATGATGGATTGAATTATGAAAATTATGTATTGGAATTGAGATGGGAATGGAATATGATAACAAATGGTCAATGAGTTTATAGCAGGAGTTCTACGGGTGTTGGTTGTGTAGGCGAGTCCCACACCCTAGGACCGTCATGTTCCTTTTTGGGACATGACACTTAGTTTCTCTTTTCTAGCCAAGAACATTTAGTTTAATTTAGGATTTTATTTATATTGTATTTTTCTTCTCTTTGAAAGGGTTTTATCCTAGGTGATCATATCTAGTGGTAGACCTATTCTTCATATTGTAAAACTAGCAAAGATCTGTATTGCAGTTTATTTTCATATTAGTTTATATATTTGATTAATCACAGGTTATTTATGGTCGTGATCAATGAGCAAACAATTTAGAAGCATCTATCGATCAAATATATTTGTTCCCTTAACCTTTTAATTTATTTAATTGTTTGTTGCCAATCATAGTAGATATAATTGAATTGATTGAATGGTTATGAAATTAATTAAATCATGAATTATATTACGTTAATTCATCCATCCACTTTGAACCTTAAATTGTTATTTGTTACTTGTACTATTTTATTTTTGATTCTGGTTTGATTGTTTTCTCTGTAATTCTTCTTTTCTCTCAATTCACTAATTCTCAACTTTTCTACTATGTTTATAATTGCTTGCTCTCTGATTGCTCACTTTTGCTCATTTTCATAAAGCTCTCACAATTACTCTCAATCATTCTCACAATTGTTCTCAATCACTTCCCTTGCTCACAATTACTCACAATAACTCACAAAAGCTCACTTTTGTTCATAAAGCGCACTTGCTCACTTTCTCTCTCCCCTCGGGTCACTGACTTCTTTGGCCGATTTCTTTCTCAATTAATTTCTCAAAACTCTCTTTTAATTCACTGCAACCACAACAACTTTGATCAGAGTATTTATTAATTTATTTTTCTTTTCTTTTTATTTATTTTAAATCGTGACATCCCTCAATTGTATTTACACTGACCAAGTCTTCCTGGCAGAGAATGACCTTGGGAGTCCTATCACCGCAATTGCTATAATTAACTCGTATACTTCTGGGTATAACCGTGCCATATATTTTAATATTTTCCACTATACATTTTAGGACGATCAGTGAGCAAGGCTATATCTTCATCCTCATCTTCCTTGTCAATTCCACTAGCGGGTGTCTCTTCTGAAGAAATAAGATCCAAGCCCTTGTTTCCCTTATTCTTCTCTTCAAATTTCTCTTGAGATAAGCTGATCTCATGAGTAAGTAATTTACCCATCAGATTATCAGTTGGAAGAATACTCAAGTTGTTGGCTTCCTTTATGGAAGTGACTCTTGCTTCCCAATCTTTCTTAGGGATGACTCTTAGAATCTTGCAATTGATGTCTTCAAGGGAATATGTCTTCCTTAGCTTTCTCATTTGGTTAACAATCACCATGAGACGATTGTACATTTCGAAAACCTTCTCATTTGGATGCATTTGAAATAATTCATACCCATGGGTGACTATTTGAACTTTCTTAACTTTTACTTAATTTATACCTTTATAAGTATTCTTTAAAGTATCTTATATTTGCTAGGCTGAAATGCAATGGGAGATTTTTTCATATTCCTCTCTACTCAAAGCACAATAGAGAGTGTTCATAGCTTTTCGATTTCTCCCATTGGCCTTTTTTTCGATAGCTATCCATTCATTGTTGGGCTTTTTTACTATAATGTTATCCATAGTTTTTGTAGGAACCGCATGTCCCTTTTCAATTACATCATATAGATTAATACCATAACTATCTATGAATATTTTCATACGATTTTTCCAATATGTATTGTCGGTGCCATCAAAATATGATGGTTTCATAGTTGAACCTCCTTCAACAATATACACTTCTTGAGTTGCCATATTTTTGTTCCAAGATGGTTAAATCTTTGATAAAAGTGGAAACAAAGCTCTGATACCAATTGAAATTCCCTTGACAATCAAGAAGAGGTGAATTGGTTGGTTTTTATAAATTTATAGCCAAATAAAAATATTGATGAAAAGAGACGAGAGAATGAAATACAATATTTTATAGTGGTTCATCCAACTCTTTGCCTACGTCCACTCTTCAAGATTACACTTGAGTATTTCACTATTGTAATAACCCGAACGATAATAATAGGAAACCCAAATCGGGAAGGATTTTTTTTTTTTTAAATTCTTCAGAGAGCAATAACTGAAAATTTATCAAGAACAATGGAAAATATACATTAGAGTGAATTATAGAATTTAAATGAGAATTAGATAGAATAAAATGGGCAATATGAACATAGTTGAAAATGCTAGAGTATTAAAAAATTATAGCAAAGTAAATTAAAAATACTTAAGAGTTAATTAATTGATTAATTATTAATTAATCAAAGATTAGCTTAAAAAGTCAACAATGGTGGCTAAATAATTATATATATATATATATATATATATATATATATATATATATATATATAGATATAAATATATAATTATTTCTATAATTAAAATGATTTAATTATGTTATTCTTTTCTTTATTTCTTTTTCTTTATTTCTTTTTCCCTAATTTTCCTATTAGAGCATTTGTTATATAAGTAGATAAGTGTTAAGGAAGCTATCATCTTCTTCATTTTTCCCTTCCATGTCCGAATTTCCTATGCCTTTCTCCATAGAAATTTCTTCTTCTTAGCTTCCTAAAATCACTTGATCTAGCATAAATTCCTTCACAAGTAATTATTCCCCCAATACCTAATTGAATTATTTGGGCTTAGATAGAGATTTAGAGCAATTTTTCTTCAAGATAAATTTCTTAACAAATTTTGAAATTCATTTTTGATGAGTTATTTGAATGATTAAATGTTAGGATGATATGTTTAAAGTAAACAAAGTGATTGGGAATTCTGAAATTTTCCATCTCAGGAATTTCCTGTGGCTTGACAGAAATTTTGGGCTCCATTTTCGTACCCTTAAGGGTAGAATTTGAAAATGTGCAAAACATGAAAGTTGTATCTGTGTATGTGTAGAATATATATTCTTTAGAACATTTTGACTGAATCCTTTTGTGTTGGTAGATATGAGTCTCCAAATATGACTGACTCAGATAGGGTTTCATTTCTGTGAAATTCTTAAGACTCAACAGAAAGTTGGAGCTAGTAAAAGATTATGATTGCCAGATACTTTATCATCCTGGTATAGCAAATGTAGTGGTAGATGATTTAAGCTGGAAGTCAATGGGCAGTTTATTTCACGTTGTCGTAAGTAAAGACCGTTGATCAAACAGTTGAAAGAATTGTTCAATATGGGTATCCGGTTGGAGATTACTGATTCAAAAGTTGTGTTTGCACACTTTCAAGTGAGGCCAATGTTCATTGATGAGATTGTAGCCTTATAGGGTAAAGACCCATATTTACTGAAGTTAAAGGAAGATAAGGTAAAGTATGCAGATGATGTATCAATTGAGAAGTCTCCTAACTTTAAAGTGGAAAATGGTGTACTGAAATTGGGACATAGATTGTTTATACCTGATGTGGATGGATTACGGGAGAAAATTATGCAAGAGATGCATCATGCACCTTATAATATTCATCTTGGAGCAACAAAGATGTATCATGATTTGAAGAGTTGTTATTGGTGGCCTGATTTGGAAAAGGATGTGGCTAAGTTGTATCTAATTGCTTAGCTTGTCAACAAGTGAAGGTTGAACACTAGAAACCTTTGTGTCTGTTACAAGAGATTGCATTGCCGGAGTGGAAATGGGAACAGGTAACCATGGATTTTGTAGTTGGGTTTCCACGGACTACAAAGGGTTATGATTCGATTTGGGTTATAGTGGATCAACTTACCAAATCAACACATTTATTGGAAGTTAAGACCAACTATACAGCAACTCAGTATACTCAATTGTACATTGATCAAATTGTAAAGTTGTATGGAGTGCCAATATCCATCATATCGGATAGAGGTATTCAGTTTATGTAACACCCTAGAAATTATCAAAATACCCTTAGTAAATTTTTTTCGAAATATTTATCGGCAAACGAATTTTATCCATTTTCGGTAGATTTTCTTTCGAAATTTGTTTCCCATATATTTTATTAGATGATTAATCTATAGATTAGAGATGTTAGATAAGTTAAATAATGTGGTAAATGTTATTAAAATTGGTAATAAAGTAATTAAGAAAATAAAATACTTTATGGCATTATTGTAAATAAATGGAACCATTAAGGGTAATTTTGGAAATCCATATTTAGTGGTGGAATTTATTTATGAAACTCATATTTTTCAATTCTAAATGAAATTTTAAAAACCCAAAATGACATTTAAATTTTCTAAATCCTATTTGAAATTAAATTGTAATTATTTATATGTTGAAAGGGCAATTTAGTAATTTCACCCAAATTTTAATTAATTTTCTTTTCCTAATTTTCCTGTTGGCTAACAATTTGACTAACTAATATAAAAGAAGCCAAATTGGAGAAATTTCTATACCATTCTCCATTTTGGCCGTAGCTTCCATCTTTTCCTCCTCCTCCATTTTTTTCTTTTTCCTTTTACTAAATTCCACCAATTTCCACCGTAATTCCTATAGCCCACCTCTAAATAAGCTTTTCCCATACATAATTCTAGCATTTGGAGTCCATAGAAGTGATTGAAATTGAAGGAAGAGGAAGAAAGAGAAAGTTGTGTTCATATAGGTAAATTCTTAAACTTAAGTTTTTATTTGATTTTAAGATTTCAATTAGTATTTTAGAAGTAGAATAAGTGATATATGATATTAGATTAGGAAGATGATGCATAAAATTGGATATGGGAACCTAAGTTTAAAGTTGTGAGATATGAGATTTTGAGTTAGAATGGTTTAATCCAAATTGATGGTTATAGTAATGTTAATAGGAGTATTTAATGATGAATATATAGTTAGATTTGATAAATTAATTTATTAAAAGAAGTATATGTTAGGTTAGGTTTATGCCAAAACTTAGAACTTTAGAATGATGGGGGAAATTTAAATTGAATATTTAATTATCTAATTGAAGCCTTAATAAGTGTTATAATATAATTTGATTGAATTGTAGCT
>CANXYC010166134.1:0-33267 GCA_948193065.1 Aleurites moluccanus | reverse complement strand
TATATATATATATATATATATATATATATATATATATATATATTTTATTATAAATTTAAAAAAATTACTAATAAAAAATCAATAATAAAAATTTTTTAAAACAATTAAATATTATATAATATAAAATTTATTTATTTTATTAATTAACACATCCAAAATTTATATTTTTCTCAACAATTAAATTTTTTTTTATTTATTTTTATTTAATTTTCATATCAAATTTTTTAAATTCTAAATTAATATTAAGTTTAAAAAATAGAATTGAGGGGGACTGCTGTGCCAAAAATACAACAGCCCCCTGCTATGTAAGTTTTTTAGAATCCAAAAAATTTTTATAAAATTTTTTAAAAATCATAATTTTATAATATTTATTGTAATGAACCTGCTGTGTAAGCTTTTTAAAAAAATTTTATAAAATTTTTTAAAAATTATAATATTATAATATTTATTGTAATAAATCAAATAACATATTTTTTATATAAAACAAAAATTAAATGAATTTAAAAAATACAATATAAATATATTAAATCTAAACCGTTAAAATCTAATAGTTTGGGCTCCTGTGTTTTTAGCACAACCACCCTCAACCAAAAAAAAATACATAATCCTATATAAAATAAAATCAAATATATTTAAGTATAATAAAAATAAAATGTATATATTTTCAATTTGATTCGATTTAAAAAAAAATATTTAAACTGCAAATCAAATCAAATTTTTAATTTATGCTATTTTTCAAATTAAATCAAACAAAACAAATTGTAAAATTATCGATTTCAATTTGATTTGTTTAATTTAATCAATTCGATTGATTTGATCAATTTAATCAATTCAATCGGTTCAATTTGATTTGATCAATTTAATTAGTTCAATCGATTTAACTTACACGTGTAATTCCATGTTAAAATAAATTGCAATCATTTTCAGATAGGAAAACCAAAAATGTAGATTTCCATACAATATTCCAAGCCCTACCAAGCATTAAGGGATGAGGAAACTGCTGATGACTACAGTGAACATAAACCACCAGAAAAAGAAAGCAGAACGATTCATCGGCAAAATCCACATTTCCATATAAAATCTAGAGCATCATTTTGAAAACAAAAATCAATGGCAATGCAAAACTTGCTAATTTGGGAATTACATTTGTATCAGGAGAGATAAATAAAGTTAATTCTAATATTCAGCCAACCTACCAAGGCCTAATCAAACAACTTTTCTTCCCTGGAAACACAATTTGTAATCTTAATAATTTCCTATAGAAAGCTGTCTCTCTCTTTCTCTGAAAATTTTTTCCCTTTCCGCTCTTCCAATCATAGTTTTTGAAATTTGCTCACCAGCTCTCTTTAAGAAGGTATATGGACAATTTTCTAAATTACCAAATATATAAGGACATTGACAGGTGCACAACAAAAATAATTCGGAACCAAATAATTCAGAATTCTCGAAAGCTAATCTTGCCCCCTCTCAGAAGCATAGGCTACCTTCTGCATTATCATGCCCTCAGCTACACGGATGGCTCTCTGTGACCCAGTTATTGTGATTTTCCTGCCAAACAAGATGCAAGAGAACAGAATTAATATCATGTGTTGATTCATAAATCTAATTGCGCTTGGCCGCAGAAAGATCAGCGCAAATCTATTCTTGTACCTATTATTTGTTCCAGCCATGAAATCTCCTCGATCTGATATTTTTATCCTGGCGCCACTAGCCTGCCAACACAAAGTGCTCCATTTTAGTGCATTAAATAAATATTACATAACAATGTAGAATGTCTGTTATCTAAATACCTGGCTGATTTCCATTATATTCCTTCCACCTCGACCAACAACCAATCCAATATGATCATCTGCAACGCCAATAGTCACTAAGTTGGTACTATCCTCCTGGAAAATACATCAGAAGGCCACCGGTCAAAATCACCATAACATAAATGTTTATGACCACTGACTGAATTATACTCAAAATCACCATTGTATACCTTTCAAATAATGCATGGATGATTAATTTTAATCATTCATACATTAATTGAAAGATATACAACCATCACGAAAATGTTTTGTGAACTATAACTAAACTGAACTGAACTATGAAAACATGGTTGGAAGAGTTTTCAGAATGAGAAAAGTGCACATCAACTACAAATAATGCATCACCTTCAATTTAAGAAAATTAGTTTGTCAGATCATAGGCTCAAATAACAAAGCAACCAAGTTAGATCCATATCAAATTATCACTACAAAGCCTATCCAATATTTTAATGACATGATCAGAAATGTCATCGGTGGTGTATACCACCATTTCCTGAAAAATACTAAGTGGTTACTGTTTACTAAGCTGTCCAAAGTTTTAGAACATAATTCATCGACATAATATTTTAAATTTTTGGGAGCCAATTCTCAGCAGTGCTGCTCAATATTGTGTGGGCAATCTACAGAAACAAGAAAGGAGACTCCATTTACCTGAAATATTAAGATTGATTGCATAAATAAACAATCAATAAAGACAGCATATAATACTAGGACATGCAATTAAGATTAAAGCAATATGGAATCGAGTAAACCTTGCTGCTCTGAAACTTTCCTCCAGCCCCATTTGGTCCATAGTTCATCGAATTGTATGCTACTGTTGAAACAGAAGAAGCACTTAAACACATGGAATGCCATGAAAACCAGAGAAGAAAATAACTAACAGTTCAAGTTAAATAAGTCCTACATGGAGTTAAATTTTAGACAAAACAAAACATCAGCAACCATATGCTCAAACATCCCAAACATAAATTTAAAAAAATGGCCTCTGATAATCACGGTCAAGTTTCATAGAAATCACAAATTCTTAAAGGACTTCCCTCTAATATGATTAAAAAAATAAGGAGTCCTCCCAACTTGAGACAAAACATCGACGCAGTCTAACAATTTTTCCCTCAATCAAGTCCTTCAACTTTTAAAGAAATTAACATTAACCCAAAACTAACACATATTCCATGTGTACCTTGTTATCAGTGCCACATATACATGCCTTTCACTCCTTGGACGGCTATGAAGTGTTTTTAAAAATCAAAGCCTTGGCTGAGAATGAAAAACAATGTAAAGAGTATATTGTAAAAACCATAGTAAGTCAGAGGATGGACTCCTAAATCCTTATGTTTAGCATCGTTTAAAATTTTAAAAAAAAAGGGAAGATATTCTTCCATGAAGAGAAGTGCACAATGCAAAACAGGGTAACAGAACAGAGCACGCTCCGCATTTGTGCTAGGACTTGACTGTAACTGCAACATAGACTCGATAGCAGAATTCACTCGATACTAAAACCTTGTAACCTAAGCAGCTCAAATTCTCATCCTACTCTCTCTCAACCACCCTCAATAAAAATGCTTCTTCAGGCCAAGAAAGCCTCTAGACCTTTTAATCTAATTCAAGAATTGATTGTTATGATTCAACCATGGCATTGATTGTCATGATTCATCTGACAGCAAGCTCAATCCTCTACTTACCAGCAAAATGAATTTCAGCATAAGCAAAGTTAAACCACCACCCTATTTCGTCGCATTATATATTCAATTCCCAAGCCTTGGTTTTTTTTCTCCCATTTTAGCATATCTTTTAGTTAAAATAAATGCTGCAATCCTCTTTCTTATCTGAAAAGAATAATTGTCACATAATTTGCACTGATCCAAAGTCCTGCAAATGAAAGCCAAGCCCGTTAAGCCTATCTTTTCCAGCAAAAGCCCGCCCAACTGCTATCCAACCATCTATGCTCTTTCAAAGATTAGACCTCAAATACAGTTTTTAAACAGCATTAAATGCTTATTATTGATTAAACTATCCAGAACCAATAGTCTGGAAAAAAAAAACTTTGAATTTGCACTTGAATTAGAGCCCAAAATTCTCAGCTAGAAACTAAGAGGAACTATTAAGAATTCTCAAGCCATGGAAACAGAAATGAATTTGAAACAAGGTTTTTTCACTCTCTTGATTATTTTCAAACAGAGATAATTCTAAGTCAAACACTGTTTGTCTCATTTTTGTCCTCATTTATCCTATGTATTTTATATACTTCTATTCATGTTTTTTAACAAGTTTTAGTTGCTTTTATTTAGAATTCTAATAAATTGTGTCTAATGAGCATCTTGTAGAATTTTTTGTTTTTAAGCTTTTTTGTAGGTGTTTTAAATGAGAGCTAACTTGGATGCACTAGAACACAAGAAGTGGAGCCTTAAAAGGCCTTGGTGGAACACTCAACAAAAGACCCCAAGGCTTTCTTCCATGGCTGTGGGAGCCTCCAAAAGGCCCGATGGCCATGCCATTCATTCAAGGGCATAGAGCCCTAGCCAAAAAGACCCCATGGTCGTGCCCTAGCTCCAAGGCAGCGGGAGCCCTTCTCCAACAACCCCACGGCCTTGGCCAAGCCTCCAAGGACGTGGTATGTTGGGCGGTACCAACTACATTGGGCACCGCCATACAATAAAATTATATTAAAAAAAAAAATTGCATGGGACAGCTTGCTTACAACGGTGGCACAACTTGCAATTTGCAAGTTGCAATGAGGCCTTCCCTCATTCATTTGAAGATGAAGACTCATGGGTGGCGAGTTCCAAAAGTGAGTCTGTTAGAGCTTTGAGAGCTCTGAAGATTTGTTAGAAAGTGATTTTATACGTATTTTAAAAAAAACAGATTTCCTAAAAGGGTGAGTGACAAAATAGTGAGGATATTATCTTAGGATAATAGAGTTGGGAAACACTTTTTGTGTGCACGCCACTATTTTGTTGTGATATTCGTGAACAAAATTATCTCTCTACACCTACTAATTTTTATTAGTGGAAGATTTGTTCGGAAGGACGTTGTCCAATCTAAAAAGACGAACCATCTTAAATTTAGTGTGTTTTTTTTCTTACTTATCTTATTTGTGGGTAATAATTTGTAAGTGTTTTTTTTTTTTTTTTTGCCCAACAAGTAGTATCAGAGTCGATGATTTGGCAGGACGAGTCTGGAGACAGTGTTTATATCCCATGATTGCCACCTTCGTGTGGAAAAACAAGGTTACTCCCGATGAGCCCAAACCGGTGGAAGTAGAAGGGCTCTAAGTGACGCCATATACTCAACTAAAAAAGGGCTTCCACTCAAGGGGGAGCCTAGGCCAAATGGGCATAACTAAGTAAGATAATCAAACGTGAGTCTGCTAGAGCTTTGAGAGCTCTGAATATTTGTTAGAGAATGGTTCTATGAGTATTTTAGGAAAAGTTTTCCTAAAAGAGTGAGTGACAAAATAGTGAGGATATTAACTTAGGATAATAGATTTGAGAAACACTCTGTGTGTGCCACTATTTTGTTGTAATATTTGCAAACACAATTATCTCTTTATATCTATTAATTTTATTAGTGGAAGATTTGTTTAAAATTTTGTCAATGTACATAACCCAATCTAAAAGGGTGAACCGCGTTAAATTTGGTGTGTTGTTTTCTTACTTATTTGATCTGTAAGTTATAATTTGTTAGTTTTTTGCCCAACATGGTGTCCTATCCAAAATTGGCCCCATGGCCGTGAGCACCATCCAAGCCCGTGCCCCTCTCTCCCAATCAAGCTCAAGTTGTGATCTTTCCATCAAAACAATGCACCCCTAATACAAATTAAGATACAGATATTCAAATGAATTCAAAAGTACGTTAAAGATAATTCAAAATGCAAGATATGAAAAGATATAAAAGAATTCAAATGAAGACATGGACGAGGAGAAAATTATGATTTGATTTCTGGAAGAAATGAGAAATTGAAGGAGTTCAAAAATATTGCCAAATGAAGAGCAAGGATACAAAATAAAAAGGACCATCATGACACAATATAGAGATATTCTATCATCTCTTTTAGTTTTTTTCCTTTTTATTTTCTGTAATAGAGGTGGCTCTAGGGTTTCAATTCCTACCAAGGGCGAACACAAAATTTTTAGTAGGGGCACTCTTCACACCCAGAAATGAACGCATAAATTTTAAGAAGAAACTCTATGATAATGAAATAAATTTATTTAAAAAATATAAAATAAAAAAAAAAACACCAAACAAACATATACTTCAATTAGAAATAATCAAAAGTCATTATAATATCATTAAAAAAGATGAAGGAAATTGGAGAAAATAAAAGAAAATGAAGGAAAAATAAAAAAGTAAAAGAAAATGAGATTAAATAATACTTTATCAGGGACTAAAGAATTAATTTTTCAAAATAGGACTATTTTATTAATTTTAGCAAATCTCATAAACTAAATACTAATTTATCCTAAAAGTTCTAAAAATTAAGAGGGTAAAAAAGAAAAAGTAAAAGAAAATTAAATTAAATATTACTTTATTAGGGACCAAAGAGTTTTTCAAAATAGAAAAATCATTTTATTAATTTTAACAAATTTTAGAAACTAAACGGCAATTTACGCTAAAAAAATTCAAAAACCAATGGTAGGCACTTGCCCCTTTGCCTTAACACAGGTCAGTCTATGATTCCTAGAGGCACCTTTGAGCAAGTGACAATAGTTTCAATTTTTGTTTACATTCTCCATTTGTTCCTTCCATAATTTATGTTTATAATTGGATTGAATTCAAGGTGGGAGTGTCCAAAATCAAGCTACACTTTGGAGAAGTCTTCAATTGAATAAGAATTTTTTTCCCTTAAACTCTTCACTGCTTTTATTGTATTTTTTTTTTACATGATCATTGCTTAAAATGAATATGATGAATGCATAGGTTTTTTGTTGTTTTCAATTCTATCATGAATTGAACTCTCTTGTTCTAGGGTGTGTAAAGGAACCTTTTAGATGATGCATATTTAGGGTTAATATCTTGAAATTTAGAATTCATATATATTATTAGTTTGTTTTTCATTCTCATATAGTTGTGTGATGAACACTTGTATACAAGTATTAATTACTAAATTGAAAAATGAGAATTAATACCAAGTATGAAATTAACAATATAGAGGTTATAATTCGAAAGGCCGTTAGCTTTCAAAATATAATGAATTAGGGTTATAATCCGAGAGGCCATTAGCTTAAATTTAATATATTGAATTATTTGGTTAATCGATATGAAGTCTTTGCATCATAGCTTATTAGGGGAAACTGCATTACCTAGAATCTATCTTCATTATTTCTCGAATCTCTTTAATGTTGCTCTCTTGCTCTCTTGCTACTTGTTTTCTTTCTATCATTGCTCACTCACATGCTCTCTTGCTCTCATTTTAATTTATTGTCATTTAATTGCTTTCTTTATTTTTATTGCTCATTTACTTTAATTGCCTTCAACCAACAACCTTGTTAGAGTATTTAGGATTTTTTTTTTTTTTAATTTTAAATGGTGACAACCCAAGTGCAATTACCCGATCAAGTCTTCCTACATTGGGTGTCCTTATCATCTGTGTTACACCTACCTCGTGCACTTGCGAGTATATTCATAGACTATATTTTAGGACAAACACCAAGCTCAATTTTTCTAATCAAGTGCAAACAAATAAGGAAAGAACATTCTAAATGTTGATAAAGAAGTTTGAAAAACTATTATACAGTGGCATAGGAGCTAGGAGTGTTATAGTAGCCAAATTTATTGGATTCCTATTTCGAGAAAAGGAATTTTACATATATTATTCACATGTTACACGATTAATAAAAGTTGGTCATGCAAATACTTTTTTTTTTTCATTAATATGAAGGCAATTTTTTCCACATTGAACATTGATAAAAAAAAATTCAAATTAATAAGGTGGCAAATATTCTTAGATTTGTTTCTTTAAATATGTGATTACAAAAGGATCTACAAAATCAAAATTTGGAAGTTAAAATTTTAACTAATAGCAAAGATTAGGCAAATGCTAGACAACCCACCTAAATTATACTGCCTATCATCCCTCCTGACATGGTAATTCACAAATTACTAAATTATCCCATTTCTTTACCAAGTCAAATAAGAAATATGAAATCAGGATTTAACCAAGGGAAGAGACATGCATGTAGCGATGATGCAAGGAAGGCAAGAATACATGTACTACATTTTTTTTCTTTTAGATCTTTGGAATTTGAGCAAAACTTTTGAAAGTTCTTATGGCCTGGGTTTGGCTTGGAGGATATGGTTGTTGACATGTAATTCTAGGAGTTGATAGCCATAATTTTTTTTTTTTTTTTTTTTTGAAAAACTGTGTAAAAACTCTGAGAAATCTTTAAGTTTGAAATCTATATTGGTTTGGATGAGATACAGTCTATTTAGTGCGTTGAGTGCATGATTTTATATGCTTTCAATGAATTAATAGTCCATGGACACTGATTTGTGCTCATTCTTAACCAAAAAGATTCATTGGCTAATCAATGAAATATCATGCTCATTCTTAAATGATTAATGTTTTTGTTTAAGGCCAAGTTTTAAGTGAAGGATGTTTTGAATGATTCTAAAAGAAATATTTAGGTGATTATCTATTTTTTTTTAATGCTTTCAGCAATTCAATGGCTTTAAAAATCCTGTTAAAAAGGAGGGGGGACAAAATATACAAACCTCCTTTTTTTTTTGTGGGGCGGTGGGGTCGGCAGTCAACTAGTACAGCCTCTGCTTAATTTTGAGCTAAAAGTTTCAGCCAGAAAACAGTGACAAACGCCTAAAAAGAGGGGGTCGAATAAACACTCCATCCTAGATTTTTATTGAAAGGTCAGGAACTTCTACGTACATACTAGACCTTTCCACCAATACTTCATAGTAAAAAAATTATGAACCAATATGCTGGAACAAAACTTTGAATTTGCAGTTCAAACCAGAGCAAGAAAAAACAGAAAATAATGAAATGAACAGCCATTCAAAAAATCACAAGTAGCAATCAAATGTTAGCACTAGAACACATTGCACTAAATAATTTTAAACAAAGGACACATATAATGCTGAATTTTTTGAAGTCCCAACTTTTTTTATTTGCAAAGAAAAGAGCTCAAAATTTTAAATTAAGCATATAAGCAAAAAATAAAATAAAATAAAATATGGAAAAAAATTCACATTCATAAACATCTATATCCACACTTAAGATTGATGTTCTTTTCCATAGACATTCCAACACAAGTTCCCAAGAGCAAAGCAAGTGAAGTGGAATTCATGTCAAAATGCTGCTCTTAATCGTGGGGATAACTTTGCTCATAAGGAACCAAAAACATACACAGCATGTGCTGTATGGACAAGGACAATGGTTATATGGAATCATTTTCATTTGATAACTAACACTGATAGTTTAGATTTTCTAGTAAATTTTGTCATATAGGAAATTCCAATCACTTTGCTATTTAGGAAAAATGAAGTCTAATAATTCTTATACATGCTTTTAGCACTATTTGGATATTACAAGCAAGGACTTTCTAATGTTCATTAAAAAATTCTCATCCAAGTATTTATTGCGTCAGAAGTATATATTTTTATCACTAATTTATTAAAAGCAAGAGGATTAGTTCTAGTTAATTGTATTACTTTTGGAGAGAGAGCAATTTTGGTTCAATACCAATAAATAAGACTGAAATTTTCTAAATGTAAAAGTTAAAAAGTACTGTCTTGCTCTAGCTTTAGATACCAAGCTCCAGTAATATTGCACCTATTTATCTAGTTATCATTTAGTGCTAATTTGGAATTTCACTATTATATAGTCATACTCAACTCAACTCAATTTAGTTTTAATCCTATATTAATTGGGATCAACTATATGGATTGTTTGTTTCCACTCCAAACAATTTTAAGCGATATCTTCTGCTAATTGTAATGTATCTAAATCATATTATATTCCTCTCCTCCAAGTTAGTTTCGGTATACCTCTTCCCTTCTTTCTCTCTTCTATCATAATATGTTCAACCTTCCTAACCGAAGCCTCATAAGTCTCCATTTCATTTACCCAAACCATCTTTATCTCCATTATTTCATCTTGTCCTCAATCAAAGCAACTTCCACTTTATCTTTAATATTTTCATTATATATCTTATTCATTCTAATATGTTAAAATAAGAAGGAAAGATTTGGTAATATTAAATAATTAGGAGATCTGTCAATTGTAAATATGTCTTATTGATAGAATATTAATTAGTTATTTAATTTCTTGATTCTGTGTGATTATGGCCTGGTTTTTTGGCTGATTTTTGTTTGTAATTTCCTATATAAGGAGAACCAGCAAGGAAGAATAAACAACATAGTTTTTCCTCATCTTGTTCCAAGTGTAAATGGTATCAGAGCTTACTAAGAAATTAGCAAGAAAGGAAAAAAAAAATTAGCCTATTTTATATATTCCTTCACTAACCAATCATGTCTGAAGTTACCTCTGAGTCAACCCCATCTCTCACAGCTCAACCAATCATACAGTTCCAAAATACAAACTCACATCCTATTCAGATCACAACTATTTGCCTCAATGGTGAAAATTATTTATGATGGTTAACCACGCCCATCTTAACATCCTCATCTCGGCCACATTAATCTTCGATAGATGCTATCCTTTCATTGTCCAGCACTCGCTACCATATAACATAGCTTGTTGAATAGTAGTACAATAGAATTTTCCTTTCAATTTATTGGGAATATTGCAGTTACATGACTCCCGTGGCAAGCCTCCATTTCAACTACCCAGCTTTTAATCTATGGCTACCATCCTCTTCACAACCTCCATCTCGTTGAAAGATTGAACCTAAATATTTAAAATGGGTGCTATGATACAATGTCATTCCATCCAAACTAACTTTCTCATTATCCCCACTTCAGCCTTCAATAAAATTGTAATATATGTATTACATCTTGATTCTAATTAACCTGAAACTCTTGAACTCCAAAGTGCCCCACCACACCTCTAACTTTCTATTAATTCCCTCGTGTCTTATCTACCAGTACAATATCGTCTGTTAACATCATGAACCATGAGATTTCCTCTTGAATATGCTTTGTTAATTCATCCATAACCACAGGAAAAGGTAAAGGCTCACTACAGATCCTTAATGCAACCCAACTATGATAGGAAAATCTTGAGTCTCCTCCAACCGTGAGCACACTAGTAGTCGCTCCTTCATACATGTCCTTCAAAACTTGAATGTACCTAATCGATATCTCATTACATTTTAGCACCCACCACAAAACTCTTCTTGAACTCCAAGTCATTAT
Organism: Aleurites moluccanus; assembly: GCA_948193065.1. NCBI lineage: Eukaryota > Viridiplantae > Streptophyta > Magnoliopsida > Malpighiales > Euphorbiaceae > Aleurites > Aleurites moluccanus. The sequence continues at coordinate 22,129 of CANXYC010166134.1, read as the reverse complement.
CATATAGCCATAATCATGACAAAATAACTTCGAGTATTAACTCTCATTATATAACTTTTGTAAGCTAGTTAATTTTTCTAAGCTTTTGGTTAAAGGAAATATATACTATTTGATATTAGTTTAAAGGCATATCAGAGTGCTGCATGGCACCAACTTCAATCTCTTTTCTTCCCTGAAGACACATGTTAATCTTTAGCTACCTATTTTTCTTAAGCATCAAAATTATAATGAATCAAGTCCAAATTGCAAATCCAAAAAATTTCCCCTTGAATTTCCTAATCATCACACCTAACATATGATAGAGCTCATAAAGGCAAATCAGTTCAAATTTGTTTAATAAATGTAGTGAATTGAAAGAAATTGCCACAAAAAACAAGAGTACAAATGATAAGCTAATAGCAAAAACAAACCGGCATATGAAAATGGGGCATGCATAGTCTGTGAGTAATGAGGATCTTCAACTAATTTAGACAAAATTAGATCTATTGCCCGCATTTGCTCCTCCAAAGTTCCAATCAATGTCACCAACCTATCATTCAACCCATTAAAATTATTATCCTGAGGAGATATTTTAATGCCAGCTTGGGACTCTTCAATGAATGACCTGTAGAAATATAAATCCAGATATCAGCATTACCTCTCTCTGCTTTGATATACAATCCAGCAAACTCATATCTGATCTTGCAGGAAACATTATTGATAAAGGATAATTCAACCAATTATAATTGAACAAATAAAAGAGCAATATTATAGTGCCACACCTCTTTTAAAATGATGCCACTAGACATATTGTTTAAGAAAAGGGGAAAGTAGAATGATATACCACCATAGACTAATAGAATATTCTAATCAGCAATGTCATGAGGAACAGGAGGGGGACAGAGAGAGAAAGCATAGAACATAACAAACTTCCACAACTTACTCCAGAAAAATAAAAAATGAAACAGATGGTAGATAAGCATCAACAATAAATGTATAAAATGCCATGTGGCTATGGGAAAGAGGGGATGGATGCTTCAGTGTTTGATCTAAGGCTTGTTACAAAAATTTACAATATGGACTAGAAAGGAAAGTGACGTTAGATCATGCTTATAGCTTATAGAAGTGGTCTCCACGACAATTGATTTGGTAAAACCAAAAATATGCAATATTCAATGAGAAAACTCTTTAAAATATAAATAAAAAGCTCTCCAAAAATAAAATGAAATAATATAAAATATATGGATTATTAAAAGTACTATAAGATTATGAAGGTCACCCACATTAAAAGGCATAACACATCTATATGAGATTATATCATTGATGATTTTGAACTACTACTACCAGTTCTCTTTCCTCAACTCAAACTCTTATTCTAACATCTATTATTGGTGCTCCACCTAGCAATTAAAGTTTGCAATCCATCTCCAAGATCAGAGTCTTTGATCTAGATATCAGTAAGTAATAGCTAATGGTAGGCAGCAGGCGACTAGTGAATCTTAATAGTTAACAAACAATTGTAAATTATTTTGCTATGAGCATGTTAATGAGCACTAAGAATATTCTTGCCTTTTTTAACTTAACGTGCCACACAAGAGAGACAGAGAGAGAGAAACATTATTCAACAAAAACTTAATAGATTTCTACAAATGCTTAAAACAAATAAATTTTCTAACCTACAAAAATTCACTTTGTAATTAATTCAAGCATTGTTGATTGCTCATAAAATTTTGCAAATCATTTCTTATTGTTATCCAATTATAAATATGTAATCGCAAAATACATTTATTAAGAAGAAAGAGTAATTTTTCCATAATAAACATTAATAGTGACAATATAATCCAAATTTAAAAATGTTGCCAAAGACTAACAGCTAAAATAAAAAAGGCTCCAAATTGGAGAAGATTGAAACAATAGTTTTAGAACTCCCAACAGTCAACAACTGTTGACACCTAATTTCAATAACATTTTTGGTCTAGCTATAGGGTCTTCCCTGAAAGCGACACGACATGTCAGTGCCTAGGTGTGGTGCTAAATGAGCAAGGGTTCCCACATGGATAATTGCATCAAAAAATCACTAAACTTTGGGATAGTTTCGAGTTGGCCATTAATCGGAAAATCTTTGCAAATTAGTCACAAAACTCTCAAAATAGTTTCATTCGTTAATCACTAGACGGAATTTTGGCTGGAAAGTACACACTTCATGCCACGTATTTAAGTCCTAACAGATCAGCATGCCATGTAAACAAAATTATTATATCATCATGACACATCAATTAAATTTTAGTAATCATATTGAAAAAAATACCAAAATTTAGTGACCATATTAAAAAAATACCAAAATCTAGTGATTTTTAAAGTCATTCATATTTTTTGCCTTTTTATTCTTTTAATTATTTTTTTCCATTTCAAAATATTTTTTTAATTTTTTGTCGAAATACTTTTTAATTATTTTCACTATTATTTTTTAGTTATTTTTTATTTTTTATTTTTTATCAAATTATTCTTTAATTCTTTTTGTGAAAATACTTTTCTAATTTAAATTTTATTTAATTTTCATAAATTCAAACAATAAATTTTTCCTAAAATTTAATCTATAGATCCAAAATCATAGTTTTTAAAAAATATAATTATTTAATTATTATTATTATTATTATTATTATTATTATTAATTGTAAATTACATATATATAAGCCCATAACTTGAACATGGATATAATAGTATTTCAACTTGATGATGAACACCAAACCATTTAAATTTTCTTGTAATTTTTATTTTTTGAGTAATATATATTTGTTATTTAATTTTTAATGAAATGTTTTATTATTATTATTATTATTATTATAAAAGCTAAAATAAAATAAAATATTCTTCGACTTTCTTGTCATTTGAACTTTCTTGTCATTTTTATTTTTACATATTATTGTTAATCAGGTAACTACATTTAAATGTGAAAGATTATTTCTTGGAATTCAATGATATCATCTTGTAGAAGACAGTACTTCAGCTCATGGTATGATGTTATCGACATTTCACCATTCATTGATCGAACTATTATGCTCAGTCAAGTATCACATACTCCTGGATTCTATAATATTGAATAAGGTCAGTCTATAATAAACAACTATTCCATCCAAAATGACAAGAAAATCAAAAAATAAAATTTTTTATTATATCTTTTATTTTATTTTAGCTTTAAAAATAATAATAATAATAATAATAAATTTCATTCAAAATTATTATTAAAAATTAATAGTTTGAATTTATTAAAATTAAATAAAATTTAAATTAAAAAAATATTTTCACTTAAAAGAATTAAAGAATATTTTGATAAAAAATAAAAAATAACTAAAAAAATAAATATTAAAAACTATTTTGATAAAAATTAAAAAAACATTTTGAAATAGAAAAAAAATTAAAAGAATGAAACGCTAAAAAAATATAAATGATCTCAAAAATCACTAAATTTTGAGTTTTTTCAATATGATAACTAAATTTGATATTTTTTCAATCGATTACGTGGTATGTTGATGTGCCATTTTCTTTTTTTTTTTCTTTTGTAGCACAAATGGCATGTTGATATATTAGGACTTATATATGTGGCATGACACGTACTTTCTTGCCAAATTTTTGTCCAGTGATTAACAAATGAAACCATTTTGAAAGTTTGGTAACTAATTTGCAAAAATTTTTTGATTAGTGACCAACTCAAAACTACCCGTAAAGTTTAGTATTTTTAGTTGCAATTACCCGTTCCCACATCATAAACAAATGTAGGTAGAGAAATTAATCCAGGGATCAATTTATAAACGTACTTATAAGAAACAAGGCAGTAAGATACAAGTTGAGAAGAGAATCAAAGTTAGGACTTTAAATATTTAGTCCCTTATAGGCAAGTTGATGGAACTTGCGGACACCATGAAAAGGAGAAAAGTTAATGTGGTTTGCATCCAAGAAACCAAATGGATAGGACAAAAAAGTAAAAAAACGGGCAACACAAGCTATAAGTTGTGGTATACAAGGAAGGTGAGAAACAAGAATTGAGTGAACATCATTCCAGATAAGATAAAAAAAGATGCAGTGATAGCAGTGAAAAGAGTAAGAGATATAATTACCCTTGTTAAACTAATTATTGAAGGAGAAGTGATAAATGTAATTAGTTCTTATACTCCACAAATTGGATTAGATAGTGAAAGCACGCAAAAATTTTAAGAGGATATGGATGACCTTAAGTAAAGCATGCAAAATGAAGAGAATATTTTTATCTGTGGAGACCTAAATAAACATGTAGGAAATGATTGACAGGGTCATAAGAAGATGCATGGAGGTTTTGGCTACGGTATGAGAAACGAGGGGATAAGCATCTTTGATTTTTCTATGGCTTATGACCTAATCCTAGCAACTACCACTTTATAAAAAAGGAATCTCATCTAGTAACTTTTAAAAGTGGATAAAATAGAAGCCAAATCGACTTTCTTCTCACAAGGAAGACAAATCAAGCCCTATGCAAAGATTGCAAAGTGAATCCAATAGAGGCTTTAAAAAGTCAACATGGATTGGTAGTTCAAGATATCAAAATCAAGAAAAGGACAAGGAGTTGTAGAAGTACGACATCTAAAATAAAGTGGTTGGGAATAAAAGCAGCAAAGCAAGTGATGCTTAAGAATGAACTCCTCAAGTTGGAAGCACGAAAGTTGGAGACAGAGGTCAATGTTATGTGAATAGACATGGCTTCAAGATTTGGGAAATGACTTGAAAAGTTATGGAAGAGTTTAAAAAACATGGCTCATCCTCAAAGGAGAGGTGGTGGTGGTGGTGGTGGTGGAGTGAGGAAGTACAAATAGCTATGAAGAATAAAAGGAAATGGTACAAGAGACTACCATAATGTGATAATGGAGAGGCTTATGAGCAATATAAGAAAGTGAAAAAGCCGTGAGCTAAGCAAGAGCATGGGCCTTTAAAAAGATATATAAGAAATTTGGAACGAAAGAAGGTGAAAAGGATATTTAGAGGTCAGCATAGACGAGAGAAAGGAAATGTTAAGATCTCAATCAGATAAGATATATCAAGGATAAAGAAGGAAAGGTTTTGGTGAAAGATAAGAACATTAAAGAAAGGTAGAGGAGCTAATTTGATGAGCTAATTTGATGAACTTCTCAACAATGACCAAGGAAATAACATGGTTAACATAGACCACATAACTATAGAGAAAAATGTGACAATCATTAGAAGGATTAGAGTTTCGAAGGTTAACGAGACTTTAAAGAGGATCATAGTAGGGAAAGCCTGAAGCCTCGATGGAATACCAATTGAAGTATGGAAGTATCTGCGTGTTGTAGGAGTAGCTTGGTTAACCAAATTATTTAACAAAATCCTAACTTCAAATAAAATATCAAATGAATGAAAAAAGAGCATTTTAGTATCCATTTTTAAAAACAATGAAGACATTCAAAGTTACTCAAACTACAAGAGATTAAGCTCATGAATCATACTTTGAAGTTGTGAGAAAAATTAATAGAATATCAATTACGTGGTGTTACATCTATCTCTATCAATCAATTTGGGTTCATGCCAGGTCGATCAACCATGGAAGCAATATTTTTCATTAGAAGTTTGATGGAGAAATAAAGAGATACAAGGAAAGACTTGCATATGATTTTCATTCACTTGGAGAATACGTATGACAGAGTCTCAAGAGAAGTTTTATGGTAAGTGTTAAAACATAAGGAGATATCAATTAGATATATACAAATATCGAAAGACATGTATAAAGGAGCAACTACTAGTGTGCACACAGCTAGAGTAGACTCAGGAGACTTTCATATTTCAGTTGGAATGTATCAAGAATCCACATTGAGTCCTTATCTCTTTACTTTGGTTACGAATAAATTAACACATATATAAGAGGAAATCTCTTAGTACATGATGTTTGCAGACAATATTGTGCGAGTAGATGACAAGAGGAGTTAATGGAAAGTTAGAGTTGTGGAGGAGTACTTTGGAGTCCAAGGGATTCAAATTAAGTAAAACCGAGACACAATACATGTAGAATACATGCATTGTAAGTTTAGTGAAAGTCGAAGTTAGAATAATGAGGAAGTAAGCTTGCATGGAGTGCCATTGCCCCAAAACACCCATTTAAAATATCTAGGCTCGATCTTACAAAGAGATGGAAGTTGGAAAGAGGATATTAGTCATAGGATAAAAATTGGGTGGTTGAAATGAAGGTTTGCCATGGGAGTCCTATATGACCATAAGATTCTCAATAAATTTGAAAGGAAATTCCATCATACGGCTATTCAACCTGTAAAGCTATATAGTAGTGAGTGTTGGATAATGAAGGGACAACATGTTGTATCGAATATGAGTGTTACCAAGATGAAGATGCAAAGGTGGATGTGTGGTCATATTAAAACAGATAAGATACTTAATGAAAGTATTAAAGATAAAGCAGGAGTCGTATCGATTAAGGACAAGATAAGAGAATAGAGATTAAGATAATTTAGGTACGTGAAGTGGATACTTAGGGAGAACCCACTTAGAAAGGTTGAGCACATCATGATAGAGGAGAAGAAGAAAGGAAGGAGTAAACCTAAACTAACTTTGAAGAGAGGACTATAATATGATTTAGAGCATTACAATTATCAAAAAATATCACCCAAAATTATTTAGAGTGGAAACAAAGAATCCATATAGCCTACCCCAATTAATTTTGAGACTAAAGCCAAGTTGAGTTGAGTTGTATTTTTGGTCTAGCTATTAAAGGTCAAATAGCCAATAAATAAACCAAGCACTCCCTAAGCCTACAACTCCCCACTGGATAGTATCAAGAAGGCTTATTGAGATGGAAGAATCAACACAACTTAATAGTATTAAAGCCAAAATGTTAAACAAAACTTATTGTTATCATACACTAATCTTTCCGAAAACCATAATGTCACATAATATACGAACAATTAAAGGAAAAGAAAGCAAACCAACATCCCTTGCAAACATATTATCTAGCATCCTTTTAATATAAATTATTTTCCTTCATACTCGTTAAGTATAATTCATGCAAGACATACAAGAACAAAAGCAACCATACTAGGAGAAGTTTTCCTTGGGGACAGGAGACATGGATTAGAAAAGTTTTCCAACAAAAGACAATAAATTATATTTCATCCTTAACTTTAGGTTTAGACATTCAACATGTTTTATCAGTAGAAAGAAAAGAAGCAGTGCTCATACTTTATAATAGATCCTCCCTTCCCAATTATGCTACCACAAGAGCTATTGGGAACAACTAGTCTCACTTTTGTTCTTGGATCAACATCAACACCATCTTCAGTATGAAGCTGACCAAGAAAAGATAAATAAATTGATGAAGCCACATCATAAAACAAATGGCATGTAAGGAACAAGCTCGCATCAAAATAATTACCTCACTAAGCAATTTTGCAAGAATAAGTTCCACGGCCTTTAATACATCGTCCAAGATTCCAGATATCATAATTATTCTGTCAGATGTTCCTGGGAAAAATTCATAATTACGTGACAACTGAATTCTTGCTCCAGATTGCGACTGAAAATCAGTGATTGTGGCACCACCTTTTCCAATCACAGAACCAGCTGCAGCATTTGAAACAAGAAATCTAATATATGTTGGCTTCTCAGCATAATCTGAAAGAAACAAATATAATAGGAAAAGAATATTAGCAGAGAGAACTAAAAATAGACTGAAGCCTTAATCACATATTGAATAATAAAGAACAAAAAATTACAGGCACCAACATATCCTGCTTAGCATAATTAAGAATCAAATATGTATATAACACTAATGTTAGAAAGAATGATCAAGTTATAGTATACCTGTAAATACATTTGAGACTGCATAATATGATAATATCACTTGGATTTTCCACAGGATAATTCTTTCCCATCCTCTTAAACTCACACAACCGGGGCATCAGATAACTTAGTCAAAGAAAATCTAACTTCATATGCTTTATCATATGACTTTCATTAAAAGCACTAAATTAGAGTAACATTGACCCTATAAATTACAAACAAGCATGATTATAATTAACTGCACCAAGCTTAAAATACATAAATTCTAAACAGTAGAATAGGTATATGAATCACTACTTTTAACAAAAGAAACATATAGTTCAAGTATAACCCTTTCAGATCTCATCTACTTATTGAATCCAAGAAAAATTAAATATCTATCTCCAGGAGGTAATTTGTTAAGACCTCAATTTCAGATATGAATTAAATTATCAAGCACACCTACTGTAAAGAAATTTTCAGCATTAAACTGAAACACTATCCAAGAACAAAAACAATACACGGGAATCTCCTCTCAATAAAAAATTGGAATGGAATAAATAGTAAGCATGAAAAAGCACTAGCAGATGACTTATTACAGAGTTTGAGTTAAAACTTCAATAGAAGGAAGAAAATACATACAAAGAGAACCAAACAAAGCAGGTACACTTAACTAAATAATCTTAGTTGGAGTTTGGCTATTTTAATAGCCTTAAAAGAGCATAAATTAAAGCTTCATATGTTACAAAAATAAATAAGTAAAAACACATTTATTATAACCACAAGGCAACTACTTTTCCATCAATACTGTTGATAAACAGAATATTTTAGCTCATAAACTCAGCAAAACTATACTAAATCCAGTAATTTTCCTCTCCAAATCTAACCAAAACTCCAAATTTACTTCTCTATTTTACACATTTTGCTCAGGAACCAAACAGAACCTAGCACTATATTCTCTCACCAAACAAACAAAAAACTCAGGGTTAGAGTTTCAGTTTTCACACCAAAATTTAACAAAAAAAAAACACACAATAGAATTGCTCAAATTCCACATAATTTATAAATTCAAAGTCAGCTCTAGTACAAACAAAAGAATGCAACTATTTTATAACTCATTATACAAAATTCTAGAGAGAGAGAAAGCAGATCACATCAGAAGTCAGATAAGAAAGAAACCAGAAGTAGGCGATTTCGGCGGAGGAGATCTATTGCGCGGAGCCTCCGGTGACGATAGATAAGGCGAGTCCGTCGATTCCATTGCTACTATATATAGAGAAACCAAATCTTCTTCTTGTTCACCACCTCCTAAGGAAACAGAAACAGAAAATTCATCAAAAAATGGAAACTAAATTTCACAGAGGAGAAACGAAATTAAATAAAAACAAAATGAAACCTCTATACTCACAATGCCAGTAGATAGAGAGACAGAGAGAGAGTTAGAGAAGAGTTCTTCTGGCGCTTGAGGGCTGAGTTGCTGCGAGATAGGCCTCAAGGGGTGACTCTGCTACCCCAAATTGCAATAGGTAATTAGCGCTCTTTCTGGGGGCATCGATTCGGTTTGATCGGTATGATAGGTTGTCATGAAATAAAATTAATATTTTTAATTTGAAAATTTTTTAAATAAAATCAAATCATGGTTATAATTAAATATCAATTTGATTTCAATTTATTTTGATTTGAATACATTAGATTTATTAGTTTTAAATTAAAAGATTTTTTTATAAATTATTATTATTTTATTATAAATTAAAAAAAATCTAAAAATATTGATAATAAAAAAAATTATAAAATTTATTTTTTTTTAAATTAAATTTTTTTATTTATCTTTATTTAATTGAAATGTCATTTTTTAAAATATTAAATTAATATTAAATTAAAAAATATATGATTGTATATAAAATCAAATAAATAAATAAATAAATATATATATATATATATATATATATATATATATATATATATATATATATATATATAATCTTGGTTTGATTAGGTTTAAAATAAAAAAAAAATATTCAAATAGCAAATTAAATTAATTTTCAGTGTATTTTATTTTTTAAATCAAATCAAATCAAATAAATTTTGAAATCATCAATTTTAATTTAATTTAATTAATTTAATTTAATTTAATTAATTCGATTAATCCCCCTCCTTCTTCTTCTTCTTGTTATTATTATTTTATAGGAGATGATATTGACACTCTTTTTTTATTTTTAACACTTTTATTATTTTTTATTATTAAATTTGACTACTAAAATATTTTTATCTAATTTAAATTATGATTTTTATAAGAAATCAAAACTTACATTTTATTTTCTTATATATTTATTTATTATTATAACTAGAAATATTTTTTTTTTATTTTTTTTTTTTTAAAAAAATATTATTCTATAAATTATATTTAATAAATATATAATTTTTACATAAAAAATATCAAAATAAAATTTTTCATTTTTACATGTTATAAAATAATTTTTTTTATGTTATAAAATAATTTTTTAATTTTTATATTCTATTTAATTCTCATTTTATAAGCAAACTTTTTTATTATCAATAAAGCTAATTAACCAAATAAAAAAATAAAAATGTTAATATTTCTTAATATATTTTGAAAATAATGTAACAATTTTAAAATATTATTTTTTTTTAACGATATATATATAATTACTTGATTATTGACTAGTTATTTTAACTCTAAAATTTATTTAATTTTAAAAAATATATGTGATTTATTAAGATATTTTAGTAAAATATATAATTAAAGATATTTTAGTAAAATATATAATTAAAAAATATTTTGAATGAGTAAATTAAAAAAAAAAAAAAAATATTAATGAGATTATAATTTAAAATTTAATTTACCAAATCATCTTTCTTATTAAAAATTAAAAATAAATATTTGTTCAAGAATAAAACCATCAAATTAAAATTTTAAAATTAAAAGTAAAAGTATTTTTTATAAAAATGAAATTTTATTTTAATTTTTATAAAAAAACTATATAGTTAATAAACATATTTTTTCAAAATATATGTATAAATATCATTTTTAAACAAATATAAATAAAAAAATAAAAGTAAATGAAACTTACGTTTTATTTTTTATTTTTTTAGCATATAAGTCTTCATTTTTTATTAAAAATAAAAAATAAAAATTTTACTTAAATTTTCTTTTATATATATAAAGATTTATATATATATAAATTATATTTTTATTATCAAAATTATATATATATATATATATATATATATATATATATGTGTGTGTGTGTGTGTGTGTGTGTGTGTGAATTAAAAATAAAATGTTTAATAAACATTCTTTTTTATAAAAGTTATAAACTAAACAATGCAATAAATGTATTTAATATTTTTTTATAATAAATTATATAATATTTTATTATTATAATGGTTATTTTTTAAAAATAAATATTATGTATTTAATTAAATAAAATAAATTTGAAAGATATAATTGCACATTTCATTCATTTTATTATAATATAATAGCATTTAAATATAGACTACTATATATTTATTTTTTACTTATATTTGTGGATTTGTATCTATTATTATTTAAGAAAAATAAATTACTTAAAGAATTTCGTTGCGATTTTGTTTAAAACTATAATTCGATTAAAATCGACCCTGATTTTTAGTAAATTATAATTTAATTATAATTTTAAAAAATTAAAAATATAATTTTTTAAAATTTTGATATTAAATTATAAATATTATAAATACAGTTTGTTAAAAATTATTCAACCACAATTTTAAATCAATACATTAAAATTACAAGGTAATTAAATTAAAAGTATAAAAGTAATTGAAATATAATTAAATAATTAATTTTTTATTATAAATATTTTAAATATAATTTATTACAAATTATTTAATTACAATATCTAACTTATACTTAAAAAAATATGGGGTTCGATTTGAAATTTTGAGTTATAGTTAAATTAAAAAATAAAAGTAATTGAAATAATTAAATAGTTATTTTTTTTTATGAATTTATATTAAGTGGACCTAACTTTCATTGTGATTATAATGAATAAATTATAAAACTGAAAATTTAACATTATCCACTACGACTAATCAAATATGATTAGAAAAAACTATCATTTTAAAATATTTATAATTAATATTTGCTAACATATGAATTAAAAAATATTAAATTATTATAATTTTAAAATAAAAATAAAATATTTTTATTTTAATATGAAAAATAAATAAAAAATAAAAATAATTAAGCAAAAATTTAATAAAAAATTAAAAAAATAAATATGTTCTTAAAAATAAAATAAAAATACATATATTAAATAGAAGAAAAAGACGAGGGACTTATTTTCAAAAAGAGTTTGAAACAATAAATTAATAAAAGTAGAGTAAAATATTAAAGTTAATAAGGCTCCGTTTGGAGAGTCTTAAAATGGAATTGGAATTTTTAATTTTAATATTTGACAGTTATTTAGAATTAGAATTGGAATTATAACTACAATTCCATGGAATTGTAGTATAAGTAAAAAACTAATTTTACAATTTCACTCTCAACTCATAAGAATTACAATTTTATAATCACCACTATAATTCTCTCTCCCACCGCCACTCCCAGCACCACCGTCACCGCCACCTCCATCTTCAGAGCCACCACCCGTGATGGTGGTCCACCATCATCGGTGACGGTGGTCTACCATCGCTGGCGACAATAATTTGCCACCTCCGACAACGGTGACTCGCCTAAAGGTCATGACTGGCGATGATAGCTCGCCGGACCATCATCGCCAGCAATTCACCACCGCCGCCACCGCCGCTTTCAACTCAAATAAACATTTTCATCATCACTAATTTTTTATTTAATTTCAATTTCAATTTTTTGTGTGAAACAAACGTTAAAATTATAATTTTAACAAAATTCTAATTCTAGAGAATTAGAATTGAAATTGAAATTCTCAATTTCAACTCCAATTCTTATCCCCAAACGCAGCCTTAATAATTTTTTTTTATAAATATTATAATCAAATATTTTGAAATGGGAAAAACTGAAAGTAACTAACTGATATATTTTTTCAAATTCCTTCACAAGTACAAATCATTTAATAAAATTAATTATTTATGGTCAATATTGTATTTTATTTTTAAAAAAAAATAATATATATAAAATGATATTATTGATAAATATTAAATTGAGATATAAATAATTATATTTTTATTAATATAATATGAAATTTTTAAAAAGAAAATAAGTAAATAAGTAATATATTTATAAAGATATTTTAACTAAGTGAAATATTAAAATAAATTGTAGAATTATATCAAATACAGTATTTATTTCATTTAAATATAAAATCTATATTTATTATTAAATACATCAAACATGGTCATTCATTTACAAATGAATTTTATTTGAAATTAATTTATAAATAAAATGAATTTCTTGATAGAATTAAACCAAATATAACATTTGTATAATTTATTTAGCACTTAATAGTAGATACTTATTACTAATAATTGATAATTATTATTTTTTAAGTTAATAAATATTAGTTATTTATTAAAAAAATTAGCAGCTATTACTGTTCACATGTAAAAAAGCATGAAAATTAGTTCTTAAAAATAATTTTATTAATAATCATTTTTTTATGAAAATAATATAAGCAAAGTATAATATGATAAAAAAATTAAAATACAATCTTTCTAATCAGCAATTTTTAGTAAAATTCAACTAAAAATTATTAATTTGTATCAACTATTAAATTAAACACCCATTTAATTTTTTAATACGCATATTACATCACGACTTTTATTATACACGTGTCATTGCAAGACTGCCGTTAAGGGCTTAGTTTTTTTGAAAATATAACAATCAACTTTTATTTTTTATATACAATATGAGTGGGATTCAAATTTCATTAATTGAGTGGAAAATTGAGTTTTTAACTCAAAATCACCTATTAGAGTATGTAATAATAAAAATAAATTATAAGTTTTGAGTTCAATATTTTTGTTAATTACTAAAACTCAGCTTATTTTAAAAAATAATTTTGATAAAAGTGATTTTTTATTCCTTCATCCCAAAAAGATAATCATATTTTATTTAACGCATAAATTAAAAATTTAATTATTTTCAGTTTACCACATTAATTTTATCATTTTCTTTTTAAAATATTCATATCTAAAGTATTCATATCATACACTTCCCAATGTTTTTTTTTTTATTTTTTAATATTTACAATAATTAAAATATTCATATTTTTGACCTAAATTTATAATTTCAACTTAAAAAAATAAAAATACAATTACATAAATGATGATATTAATATGAATTAATGAAAAAATTATTTAACAATTACCTACTAAACTAACATCTAAAAAAATAAAGTAAATTATAATTTAGGCAGATGAAAATATAAAACATGACTATTTTTTTTTTATGAAAAAAATAATATTTTATTACTCATAATCACTTATTTCTTAAATATTTCTAAACACCTCCTATATATTTTATGTCACTTAATTATTGATGATTTGACTCCCAAAAATCAAACTAAATAAATACTTTAATATAATAATTATATATCTTATAATTTGAGGATTATTTAAGTATCTTCTCAATATTCAAAATATAAATTAATAAGATATATATCCATTTAGATTAAGGATTCAAAACCTCTCTCTTTTTCTTTTTCTTTTTCTTTTTTTTTTTTTTTTTTTTCTAAAAGTAAGAACATCATTCATTCATTAAACCATATAACATCATTTCACAGATAAATTGAGTATAAGAAATTCAAAAAAAATATACAAATTTAAAATTTGACTAGAGCAAAGAAATATAAAATCTAAATCTACAAATGAAAAAGGAAGAGAGACACAAACAACTTTTATTCTCGTTTTTAATCTTGAAAAATCTTACATCAAGCACTGAAGATTGTAGATCTGACTCAATGAAAATCAAAATCTCAATGCATTATAGGCAGAATTTGAAAGGGAGTAGTAAAGTATGATTTTGCTAAAGAGGATGTTGATTTAAATCTAGCAAATTCTATAGAGGCATATCTAACCTTTAAGGCTAAAAAAAATATCTGAAAAAACTTAATGGAGAGCCTATAGCCAAGAAGAAACACTAAACTCTCAACCTATGGTAGGAAAAATTCTAGCTTTAATACACAAAATCATCTAACTTACATCCCTTCAAAGGAACGAGGAGTATCTTTATGACTTTAGCAAACTTAGATTATTAGCGTTAAAAGTTGGAACCTACACTAACAGGAAGGAAAAAAAAAACAAAGAAAAGCAAAAGGAAATGAAGGGAGGAGGAGGTGTCACCGACCTACAATTTGCATGAAGGAAAAAAAATATTAAAATTAGAGAGGAGGAGAAAATATTTTAGAGAGAGAAAAAATAAACCTAGACTAATAGCACCTCTCTCTTTAACTACTTATATAATTTATATTAATACATTAAAGGAGGATGAAGTTTCATTATACTTATGAAGAATGAAATTCCAATAGATTTTAGGGTTAGCCTTTTACTAAAGTACTAAAATATTTTATAATAAGTCACACTATTAGGTTTAGGTTGCAAGGCCTTTTGCAAGTCTTATTCAGGGTGGGTTCTCGACAAGGATGACAACTCCCACTCTTTATTATCATGTCTTTATTGACTGACTTAAATATATGGACTAAATTTTTTTAAAAAAATAATTGAATTATCATAAAAGAATTTGTTTAGTTTAACATAATAGTGTCATTTGATAGGGGATTGATTTTTATTGATAATCGAACCAAAATCTAAATCATATTTTAATAAAACATAATTGAAATTAATAGCCCAATTTAGATTCTAACCCGTTATAAAGATAATCTAAAGAATTTGGAAAGAGCTTGAATTTAAAAATAATGGTAAATTATTATTTAGTTCTTGAGATTTGACCAAATCAATGAAGTCATTTCTTTTTTTTTTGAGAAAGTAATTAAAAGGTCTCCCAGATTTATTTTCATTAATGAAAATAGTTCTTTTTATCCAATTTTATTATTATCATTAAGTATGTGTGAAAATGTCTAAAGTATCTTTTACTTATATAAACAAAAAAAAAAAAATGAAGAGTCGTTAGTTCATAAACATGATTCCCCCCTCTTTATCTAAAACTAACTCGCTTTACTCTCTCTACTATTGTCTTTGTAAATTCAAATTTTAGGGTTTGTCCTCCTTAATTTGTTTAGGGAATTCAATGAGATGTACTAATTAATCATTTTAGATCGTGTTATTGTGGAAAAATCCCAGGTAAGTTTACATTTTTATTTTTAATGTTGTCAATAATTGGATTTGATATTATTTCTTGCACTTATAATGTATGCAACTGGGTATATGGGTGTAATAACTCGATTTTGGGATTGTGTAGTTAAGTATCCAATTTAAAACCATGAAGTTAGGTGTTTTCTAGAGAAAGGGTATTAGACGTCAGTTAATGCGTGATGAGGAATAACATTATTGGGCTCAAGTCAAGTCACGAAGGCTTAGGTCAACTAGTAAAGCCCATCATATATGTCAGGGCCTAGCCTAAGATGGTTGAGCTCACTATTAAGATATGACAGGCTTGTCAAAGACAATGAGCTGGAGGCAAGGAAAGTATCTCTGCTAAGCCATCACCAACAAAGGAGGCTCGACATAAGACTTGCTCGCCAAAGAAGAAAGACACTTTTTAAGCGAGCCACAACATTTCGAGTCAAGCAATTGCTTCTCTCTCCTTATTAATTATCTCTGACATAACATCAACCTATTAAGCAACATAGTCATTGAACACGTGCTATAGGTCATCATTGCCAGTCTGGCAGAGATGCATAGAGCTCCAAAATTACAAGTGGCAGTGACGTGATAAATTATCCCACAATCTGATAAGGGGACAATACATGCACTGACTAATCAGATTACCTCCTCATCTAGCTAATAACGTAAGGACACCAGTCATCCTTGTCAAGTCAATAAGTCATCCCCAACTAGTATAAATACATGAGGTAAACCCTCATTTATGACATCTCAGAGTTTATTTTACCACTTATATATATTTCATTTAGCTTATTAAAAGTCCTTATTAAATTCTCTCAAAATTACTTTATAACTTAAGCATCAGAGTGCCATTGTCAAGCTAAGGCTTGGCTCTTTGATGTTGTCTTTCTTATATTGCAAATATAAGCATTTACTTCCCTATTGCATCCAACCCAAGCCTAATTAAAGAGACCCATCACTATACTTTGAAGGGCTTCCCAGCTCATCAATGGGTTTGAAATTTTTAGTAGGATGATTGTGTTTTTGTTTTTGTTTGTGATGAGATTGCATTTGAACTAATTGATATATTTGTCTCCCTTAAGTTTAGTTGTGTACATAAAGACGTTTTAAGGTTACGAATTGAGCCTTAATTATGGCTTAAGTTTCGTGTAAACACTTTATGTTTACTCACTATATTTATCATTTTATGGCTATTTGTGACATTTGAAAATGCTAGTTTTGTGAAATTAAGGTTTTGCATATAGCTTGCACAAGGTGCTTATTGAATTGTTTTAATGGGAGTAAAAATAACTCAGGTTACATTTTAATCATAATCGAAATATACATTAGCATAATAGTATTGTTCTAAATTTTTTACTGCTTATTTGTAGCCTATCACTAACGATGATAAAGTTTAGTTATTAATCAATTTTATAGTTATTCATAACAATGCATTTAACTTTTCTTTCTTTCTTTATTTGTTTAATATAGATAGATTTTCCTGAATTATACACATTGATCTTTGATTTTGATCAAAAGGAATGCATCATCAATCGCATATATTCAGACACATACTCACACATCGTATTGGTGCAAGATTGCTATAGGTTATTCCCACATATTTCATTGATGTTATATATGGAGCGAATATCACTGTCAATTATGATGAAGACACCATCTTCATGTTCGAGATATTTAAAGATACTGATGAAATACTATTATATATACACAAGAGACATGATCTTACTGATGGCACTAAAAAGGTTAATGAAGCCGAAGAATTACTAATGCTTTGTGGTACTATTATGAAGGAGACAACTGATGTTAGTGATTATGTTGGTTCTGGAAATGGTGATGTTAGTGGTATTGGTGAGGATGGTCATATGAACCCAAAAAATCAAAGTAATAGTGGAAGTGGCAATCAGGATGTTATGGAAGACTTATCTCATGATATTCATGAAACTGATGGTAGAGAAGCTGGTTCAGGTAATAGAGGTATTGCACCTAGTGTCAATATAAATTTGGTAGCAAATGCAAATAATTTATATTCAATGGGAGAAAAAAAAAAGGCAAGATAAAACTAAGGCCATATCAAGTGCCAATATATGGGACAACTATTTTAAAGTTAATTTAGAACAATGGGAGGAGGAAAAGGGAGATTGATTATTACGCTATAGAAACCTATAGGAAGGTTTATAATGGCATTTTACATCTTATGCCAATTGGAAGATCTTGATTCAATTAAGAATACACAATAAAAACTTCCACCTCTATCGAAAAGAAGTGCGAGCAGGCCTAAGACTACAAGAAAGAGACAAGAAGGAGAACTAGAACCAAGTACAACAAGCAAAAACTTAAACACAATTAGGTGCTCTAATTACAAAAACATGAGACACAATAAAAAAAGATGTGGAAGAGCACTTGTTAACGTGGTAAAACATTTTTTTTAATATATTTTGATATTTATATTTAGCGTTATTATATGAATTTCATATGGAGATATTGTAGTAGACAACTAATCAAAGGAACTAGCAAAGTGTTACAAATGACATAAGCATAAGTGTGGCAGGAGCTAATGGAGCCAATCCATCACAAGCAAGCCAAAGTAATCAACCAAGAGGAGGAATACAACCGGCAGAATTAATGGAGCATATGCAAATAATATAGCAAGTCAATCTATACAGCAAAGGCTTAGGAATACTTTCAGAAGAATGAGCGGCGCATTTGCAAAAGAAGCAAGTACATCATAATCTAGAAAGAGAGTTAGAAGGCATATTGCCAATAGATAACATAATAAGAAGTTAAACATATCTATTGTTTTAATGTTTTTTTGTTTCCCTATTTAAACTTATGGGAAAACTAGGTATATGGATAGAAAGACAAGTTTTTATTTGATGGTAAGGGTGAATACATAAACACATCAAAACATAGACACAATAGAAAATGGTCACTCATATGAAGTTTTTGCTTTATGTGATCCAATGTTGATAATCGATACATAAGGGCTGAAATTGTAAAGGGGTAGTTTTTTAAGTTTATAAATTAGAAACCTATAAATACGGTGCTATGAATTTTAAAATGGCACTGATTAATGTCAAAATGAAAAAGACTTGATCATTGTAATGAAAGTCTCAAACCAAAAAGTCATTCTAATGTTAAAGTTTTTTTAATGATATTTTGGTGGGAAATATTTTGAATTTAAATATTCAATTAAGTTGATTTAAATTTCAAATGATAATAACAATTAGCTATATATATATGTCAATTATATAATACAAGTCTTGTTTACTGCAGTGCATACACATATTCGATTTAGATTGTTTCAACAAATGCAAATATTATAGAATCAAATAATCTCTAAACTTTTGAAATTTGAAACTATTTAATCCTTATAGTTTTTAGGAAGGAACTATTTGGTCCCTAAGTTTATAGTGATTGTAATTATTTAGTCCCTATGCTTATAAATATTACAACTATTTAGTCTCTTTTATTCATATTGTTTAGATTAATTAGTCCCAATCAATTCAGTATAATCATTTATTTTTATCATCATAATTATGATATCCATTACAATCATCCATCTCCCAAAGAAGATATCTATTTTTGTAAATTTCATTTGAATTAAGGGAAATTAGTTATCAAACTTACAATTAACCACCTACAACTATCTGACAAACATTATATGAGATGCAATTATGTTTGTCCAACTACCAAGTTGTCATTAATATTAATATGTCATTGCTTACATATTGACAAAGGGGAATGGCTATACATATAAAAAAGACCAATAACTAAACTATCAAACCAGCACAAACAAAAACCACAAAAAACCCTTATCTTAATTCTTAAGCTGTCATTTTCCATTCACATACTACACTATGCTTCATCAATTAAGTGTATTTCATAGCAAAAAAGACCATTGATAAAAAAAAAAAAAAAAAAAAAAGTCCCAAGGACAAACCCATTGTCATGACATCTTCCTTAGTAAGATAATAATTAAGATGAAGATAAATATGGCACACAACAAACATAGTGTAATCAAGATCTTCATGAATCCTAACATCGAATCCAATCCTTAAAGTTTCCTATAAATCTTTTGATTCTCATCTATCAGACTTGATACCTCATCTTTCAAATAATTAATCTAGGTTATCTAAACTCTGAACAAAACTAAGGACTCAATTGTATCTCCAATGGAAGTCAACTTGAAGGTGTCAACAACATTGCACCATCCCATAAAAGTATCATAAACATTATCTATACAATAATAATACAACTTATGAGGGTTATCCCCTGACTCAAAAATCTAAATTCTAGCCCGCTTTCCACACTAGCAATACTTGTTCAAGTCTCTATTTTTCCCAACTATTGTAAGTTATACTAGAGGATAACATGCACGAACCTGAAAAAATTGGAGTATATTAATTTATACTCCTTTTTTCTAATTTCCCCAATTTTAGTTTTCACCAAGTTTACTCAAATTAAAACTAAAATAATCAAAATCAGTTATCTATTAAACTGTAAAGAACCACAATTACCTTATATGGGTTTCAAATTCTTCCCAATAAAGTATGTTTTGTTTTCAGAGATGGGCGAGGATAAGAAAGGAAAGTAAGAGAGAGAAATAAAAAACAGAGAGAAATTAGAGCAAGGAGAAAAAAAAGAGAGAAAAAAGTGAGGAAAAATAAATAGGGCTTTAAGAATTATATATATAGATAGAGAAGGGTATTTTTGGTAAAAATATATTAGATTATATAATAAAATATTATTTTCGTAGTTGATTAACTGTAAAATCAACAAAATTAGACGAAAGGACTATTTCTATTGACGACTGCATTCATTTGGTGAAACCTTATGGACTAAATAATATTTTATCCTAAAAATAATTACTTATTTTGATTTCAATTAAGATGTAAAATTAGGAAAGAGCATGAATTTACATAAAGTATTGGATAATGGGCCATGGGCATTTGATAATCATGTCCTTGTTATTAAGAACATTAAGAAGCTAGAAGATAACGAGCAACCTTTGTGATGAAGAATAATATCACCAGGCCCATATTAAGAAGTAAAGAAGCCCAAGATGATGGGTTAGGCCCAATAGGAGGCCCAGATATAGAAGGCTCAAGTGATCAAAGGTAGGTCTTCCTGCCTCTTAGACCATTCTGATTTTTCATAAGGAACCCTCGCCAGAACTTCCTATCAGCCCAAGGACTTGCCTCTATCACAGAGTCATCACTTATCTTCTATAAGTGGATCAACTTAAGAAGGCTCATGTGATTAATAAGAGGGAGTCTCAACAGAGGGCAAGGCGAACAACCTCCTCTCTCCTCATTAAATGCTAATGACATGACAACAGACCATAGGGTGACACCACTATAAAATGTGCACAGTAGGCCATCATTTACCACTTGGCATAGCTTACATGAAGTACCGTGATATAACTAAACATAATTTGATAAGCTATCTCATAATTTGATAAGATGATAGTACATGAACTAACATAACTACAATCACATCTTCGCCTAGCAAATGATAAGTTGATACCTGACAACCTAGTCTCATCAGAACAGCAAAACTCCAAATATAAATAGAGGTATTCCTTATTTCTTACACACAACCACTTATATACTCATTATCACTTCTCACATAATCCCTTTAGCTTATTGTCACACCCCGACACCACCGGTGAGACAGTCATAGGGCAAGGGTAGGCATAAGGCCACCATAAACCCGTAGAACCCTGAACTAAACCCGTCTCAATCATAACAACATAATTATATCCAAAACAAATCATTAAATCTCATAAATTATCATTTATAACATAACATCTCTACTTGTTTCTTACCGATCAAAACATGAATCTAACATCAATATGGAACAAGTGAGAGTCTACAAATAACATCCATAGATACAAAATCAACATCCCATAACTAACTACGGAGCTCTAAGAGAATGTACCTCAACAGACATGATTATATATATATATATACATATATCAAAATAATATCCAAAATAATTACATCCAAGCTTCTTGGGAAGAATAAGTCAAGAAGCTCTATCCTCTGGATTAGCTCTCTCT